>PVKU01007853.1:0-22090 GCA_004027475.1 Anoura caudifer
ACAAGAGCAAGAGAGAATCCTCAAAACCTTGTACACATGGAAGAACCAGCTTCAACACAACATGCCCACACCTGCACCACAGAACACAAGAGGTGATGGATGAAGTGACCCTCAGTTAAAGAGCTAGAGGGAAGGACCCACCAAAGAAAGACTAAACAAAAATCAAAACCCCAAAACATACAGAGAGCCAACATAAACAATAGCCCAAGACCAGTGAGTTTGGGAACTCTAGGAGACTGCACCACTGAATCTCACAGGTATTCTACCATCGAAGTTCACACCATAAATCCAGGCAGTCAGAAAAGATCAATTTAAGAAGCAGAGGCTAACAAGAAGAGTCTCACAAACATTGGGAAGACAAAGTAACAATCTGCAAATGAAAGGAAAGGAGGAGGCCTCAGAAAACATGCTAAATAAAATAGATACAACTCAACTATCAGATACTTAGTTCAAGCAATGGTTATAAGGAAGCTCAATGAGCTAATAGAGAATGACCAAAAAGTACAGGAAAACTACAATGAACTCACTGCAAATTATATCAACATGAAAAAAGAAATAGAAACTATCAACAAGGGCCAAGAGGAAATGAAGAATACAGTTTTGGAACTGAAGAACACAGTAGAAGGGATCGAAAGCAGGATCCATGAAGCAGAGGACTGAAATAGTGAGCTGGAGGACATGGTAGAAAAAAACATCCAGAATGAGTGAGAAAAGGAAAAGAGGCTCAGAAAGAATGAAGAGAAGTTAAGGAAAATATAGAACAACATTAAACATAATAATGTCCATATAATAGGGATACCAGAAGGAGAAGAATAAGAGCAAGGAATAGAAAACCTATTTGAAAAAGTCATGATGGAAAACTTCCCTAATTTGATGAGAGAAAAAGTCACACAAATCCAGGAAACACACAGAGTCCCAATCAAGAGGAACCCAAAGAGGCCCACTTCAAGACACATGATAATTCAAATGGCAAAATTCCAAGACAAAGAGATAACCTTAAAGGCAGCAAGGGAGAAACAGGAAGTAACATACAAGGGAGCCCCAATAAGGTTAGCAGCTGACTTCTCAATGGAAACACTCCAAGCCAGAAGGGAATGGCAAGAAGTATCTCAAGTAATGAGAATCAGAGGCCTGCAACCAACACTACTTTATCCAGGAAGGCTCTCAATTAAAATAGAAGGCCAAATAAGCTTTGTGGACAAAAGAAGCCTGAAAAAATATTCCTCCTCCAAACCAGCTCTACAAAAGATGCTAAAGGGTTTGTTTTAAGAACAAGAAGAAAATCAGTGAAAGAGAGAGGGACACAGATACAAAAAATAGCAATGAGTAAGTACCTATCAATAATAACCTTCGATATAAATGGATTAAATGCCCCAATCAAAAGACACAGAATAGTGGAATGGATAAGGAAACATGACCCACACATATCCTGCCTATAAAAGACCTACACAGACTGAAAGTGAAGGGCTGGAAACAAATATTCCAAGCAAATGGACAGGGTAAAAAAGCCATGGTAGCAATATTCATATTGGACAAAATGGACTTCAAAAGAAGAGCCACAGAAAGAGACCCAGAAGGTCACTTCATAATACTCAAAAGAAGAATCCACCAAGAAGACATAAACATTGTAAATATATATGCACCCAACATAGGAGCACCCAAATACATAAAGAAAATCTTGGAGGACTTCAAGAAAGATACTGACAGCAACACAATCATAATAGGAGATTTTAACACTCCACTTGATGCACACACTGGCCCACAGTGTCCACGGCATATGGATGAAATGAGACATTCACACAGACTACTGAGTCTGCTGGAGGAAAAGGGACAGCATGGCTTTTCTCTCAAGGGGAGCAAAAGCCTGTGGCCCTTGCTGTGACAGGCCTTTATTTGTTTTCTGGGCACATTACATGATGGTCCTCATTTACTATGCAAAGGTTCACTTTAGGTGGTTACTTTTACAGAAAACAAAGAAGCCAATGCCGCTAATCACATCATAGAAGAAGGATATTTGCAAATGAAAAGGGAAAAGTGGTGGGACCAGTTACACTGGTCCTTGCAAGGTTTAGCATGGATTTTAGGAAGTTACAGTAAGCACTTGCTGTCTCAATTCAGGGTGAAGGAGTTTTAGTAAAAGCAAGTCTGACAGCAGTCTAGGCACAGTGCAGGCCTGATTCCCCACAGGAGAAACTCTCCATGGGCATGGGACTTGTTCATCTCTGAGTGGGAGCTGGGACCACACCACACAAAACAGTCTCCTACACCCACTGTCAAAAATGGACAGATCTTCCAAACAAAATATCAACAAAGATATTGTGGCATTGAGCAATGCCCTACATGAAATAGACTTAACTGATATATTGAGAGCCCTTCATCACAAAGAAGCAAAATACACATTCTTTTCAAATGCATATGGAACATTTTCAAAGATAGCCCACATGATAGGACACAAAAAAAGCCTCAACAAATTCAAGAAAATTGAAATCATATCAAGCATTTTCTCTGACCACAAGGGACTGGAACTAGAAACCAACCTCAAGGGAAAAACTCCAAAACACTCAAACTCATGGAGATTGAATAGCATGCTATTAAACAATGAATGGGTCAAGAATGATATTAGAGAAGAAATAAAAAAGGTTCTGGGAACAAAGGAAAATGAACTCACAACAATCCAAAACTTATGGGACACAGCAAAGACTGTCAGTCTTGAGAAGGAAGATCATAGCAATACAGTCCTAACTAGAAAACATAGAAACATTCAAATCAACAACTTCAACTTATGCCTATAAGAACTGGAGGAACAGCAACAAAGACAACCAAGAACAAATAGAAGGAAGGAAATAATCAAGATCATAGCAGAATTAAATGACATAGAAACTAAAAGCACAATTGTAAGGATCGATGTATCCAGGAACTGGTTCTTTGAAAAGATAAACAAAATTGACAAACTTTTAAGCAGGCTCATCAAGAAAAAAAGAGAGAGGACTCAAATAAACACAATCAGAAATGAAAGAGGAGAGATTACAACTGACCCCACAGAAATACAAAGGATTGTAAGAAATTACTATGAAGAACTATATGCCAAGAAATTTGAAAACCATGCTGAAATGGACAAATTTCTAGAAAAATATAATCTTCCAAAACTCAGTAAAGAAGAAGCAGAAAGCTTGAACAGACCAAGAGCTGATGAAATTGAAACAGTAATCAAATAGCTTCCAACACACAAAAGCCCTGGACCAGACAGTTTCACAGGAGAATTTTACACAGCATTTAAGGGAGAGCTAACTCCCATCCTCCACAGATTATTCCAAAAAATTCAAGATGGCAGACTTGCAAACTCTTTTTTATGTAGCCATCACCAACCTAATCCCAAAACCAGATAAAGACATAACAAAGAAGGAAAACTTCAGGTCAATATCGTTGATGAACATAGATGCTAAAATCCTCAACAAAATATTGGCAAACTGCATCCAGTAATACATTAAAAAGATCATTCACCATGATCAACTGTGATTCATCCCAGGGATGCAAGGATAGTTCAACATCAATGAACATAATACACCACATAAACAAGACAAATGACAAAAATCACATGATTATATCAATAGATATAGAAAAAGCACTTGATAAGTTGCAGCACCAATTTATGTTAAAAATACTCAGCAAAGTGGGAATAGAGGGAGCATTCCTCAACATAATAAAGGCCATATATGAGAGACCTACAGCCAACATCATACTCAATAGGGAAAAACTTAATTTATTTCCTATGAAGATCAGGAATAAGACAAGGATACCTGCTTTTACCACTCCTATTCAGTGTAGTCCTGGAAGTCCTAGCCACAGGAATCAGACAAGAAAAAGAAATAAAAGGCATCCAAATCAGAGAGGAGGAAGTAAAACTGTCATTGTTTGCAGATGACATGATAGTGTACATAGAAAATCCTATACACTCTACCAAAAAAAAAAAAATACTCGACCTAATAAATGATTTGACAAAATAGCTGGATACAAAGTCAATACTCAGAAATCAAAGGCATTTTTGTATGCCAACACAAAACATCAGAAACAGAAATCAGGAAAAAATTCCTATTCCTTATAGCAACAAGAAAAATAAAGTACCTAGGAATAAACCTAACCAATGAGGTAAAAAGCCTGTATGCAGAAAACTATACAACAGTGAAGAAAGAAATTAAGGAATACACAAACAAATGGAAGCATGTACCATGCTCATGGGTTGGAAGAATTAACACCATCAAAATGACCATATTACCCAAAGCAATTTATAGATTCAATGCAATCTCTATTAAAGTACCAATGACATATTTCACAGACATAGAACAAACATTTCAGAAATTTATATGGAACCATAAAGAACCCTGAATAGCTGTGGCAATTTTGAGGGAACTGAACAAAGTAGGAGGTATCACAATACCTGATATCAAACTGTATTACAAGGCCACTGTAATCAAAACAGCCTGATACTGGCATAAAAATAGGCACATGGATCAGTGGAATAGAACAGAGAGCCCAGAAATAAACCCAAGTCTCTATGGTCAATTAATATTTGACAAAGGGGGCAGCAACATAAAATGGAGTAAACATAGCTTCTTCAACAAATTGTGTTGGGAGATCTAGGCAGCTACATGCAAAAAAAGAAACTCAATCACCAACGTACACCATACACAAAAATAAATTCAAGGTGAATAGAAGACTTAAATATAATTTGTGACACCATAAAAGTCCTAAAGGAGAACATCGGTAGGAAAATCTCAGATATTCCACGCAGCAACATCTTCATGGATATGTCCCCTAGATCAAGGAACATAAAGGAAAGAATAAACAAATGGGACCTCATCAAATTAAAAAGCTTCTGAGTGGCTAAAGAAAACAGTATTAAAATGAAAAGAGGACCAACTATATAGGAGAACATTTTTTCCAGTGATACCTCGGACAAGGGTTTGATCTCCAAAATATATAAAAAACTCACACGACTCCACTCCAGGAAGACAAAAAAACCCAATTAAAAAATGGGCAAAAGACTTGAACAGACACTTCTCCAAGGAGGACATACAGAGGACCCTGAGACATATGAAAAGATGCTCAAAATCACTGGCCATCAGAGAGATGCAAATAAAACCATAATGAGGTACTACCTCACACTTGCCAGAATGGCCATCATAAACAAATCAACAAACAAGTGTTAGATAGGATGCGGAGAAGAGAACCCTAGTGTGCCATTGGTGGGAATGCAGACTGGTGCAGCCACTGTGGAAAACAGTATGGAATTTCCTTAGAAAACTGAAAATGGAATGGCCTTTTGACCCAGCAATTCCACTGCTGGGATTATACACCAAGAGCTCTGAAACACCGATCCAAAAGAACCTATGCACCCCAATGTTCTTAGCAGCACAGTTTATAATAGCCAAGTGCTGGAAGCAACCTAAGTTCCCATCAGCAAATGAGTGGATCAAGATACTATGGTACATTTACACAATGGAATTTTATGCATCAGAGAAAAAGAAGGAGCTCATACCCTTTGAGACAGCATGGGTGAAACTGGAGAGCATTATGCTAAGCAAAATAAACCAGGTAGTAAAAAATAAACCAGGTCTTATATTAAAGACCACAAACCATCAAATATTAAAAGACAAAATAGAAAGTAAAATGTCAAATATTTTATAGCAATATTTTTTCTTATATACCTCTTCAGGCAAGGTAAACAAAAGAAAAAATAGAATGGGATTACATCAAACTAAAAAGCTTTTTTTGCAGAAAAGGAAACCATCAACAAAATCAGAAGATGACCCACTGAAAGGGAGCACATATTTGTCAATTTTACATCTGATAAGGGGTTAATATCCAAAGTTTATAATGTACTTATGCAACTCAACATCCAAAATACAAACAATCCAATTAAAAATACATGAAAGATTTAAATAGCCAGTTCTTCAATAAGACCTACAGATGGCCAATAGACATATAAAGAAATGCATAGCATCACTAAGCAGAAATGTAAACTAAAACCACAATGAGATATCACCTCACACTTGTCAGAACTGCTATCATTAATAAACCAACAAACAATTGTTGGTAAGGATGTGGAGAAAAGGAAACCCTCATTCACTGTTGGTGAGAATGTAAGTTGGTACAGCAATTGTGAAAAATAATATGGCATTTCCTCAAAAAATTAAAAATGGAACTGCCTCAAGGCCCAGTTATTCCACTTCTGATAATATATCTAAAGAAACCTGAAACACTAAATGGAAAGAATACACTTACTCCTATGTTCACTGCAGCATTATTTACAATAGCCAAGATTTGGAAGCCACCCAAGTGTTCATCAGTAGATGAGTGAATAAAAAAGTTGTGGTAAATTTACACAAAGGAATACTCCTTGGCTGTGAAAAAAGGGAAATCTTACTCTTTTCAACAGCATGGAATTACCTGTAGAGCTTTATGGTATGTGAAATAAGCCAATTTGAGAAAGATAAATACCATGTGATTTCACTTATATGTGGAACTTAATGAATAAAAAAACTAAATAGCAACAGACTAATCAATTCAGAGAACAAACTGACAGCTTTCATAAGTGAAGGGGTTTGGATGGCTGGGTAAAAAAGGTGAAGAGATTAAGAAAAAAACCTCATAGAGACATAGAGACAACAGTATAGTGATTACCAAGGAAAACAGGTCTGGGGAAAGGTAAAAGAAGGCTAAGGGAGGAGAAATGGTGACAGAAGGAGACTTGACTTTAGATGATGAACACACAATCCAAATATACAAATAATGTATTATAAAATTGTGTACTTGAAACATATAATTTTATTAACTAGTGTCACTCCAATAAATTCAATAATAATTTTTAAATATAAGAAATTTAATTATCTAATCAAAGGACTTGTATTCAAAGCATATGGAATATTGATCCTTAATAACAAAAAGATAGGAGATCCTATGGGAAAGAAAGGAAAAAAAATTGAGTAGATACCTCAGAAAAAAATACCCAGTATAAATACTCTTCACCTAATTAGTCATTAGAGAAATACAAAGTAAAATCACAATGAGATGCCACCTGACATTTACTAGTATAATTTGAGTTAAATATTTTTAGCAATATCTTGTGATGATGAGAATGTAGAATAACCAACTTCTACACAATGTTGTTCAGAGTTTAAATTGGTGCAAATTATTTGAAAAGATGTTTGAAACTATCTACTAAAGGTAACAAATGCATAACTTAAGACCCAGCAATTCCATCCCAAGATATCTAACCAAGAAAATTGTGGAGATATACATATATGTGTGTGTATATATATATATATATATATATATATATATATATATATATATATGCAATGAAAGACTTGTATAACAATGTGCATTGCTGCACTATTTTAATTTCTGACAACTAGCAACAACCCAACTGTCCACCAATAGTACCATGGATAAGTAAGTTATGAAATAGTCATATACACATAATGAAATGCCTTACATCAGTGGTTCTCAAATGTTAGCATGAAACAAATTCACCAGGTCTTATTAAAACCTGGATGGCTGAATCCCACCCCCACTATTTCTGATTCAGTAGATCTGAACTGGGCCTGAGAATTTGTACCTCTAATGAGCTATGTTTGCTGAGGGTGCCATATCTTTTGATCCAGAAGGCTGCATTAAACAAAACAGAAACAAAATAACAAGAATGATAAGAATTGATGTCACAAACATATTAAATGAAATTAGCTAAATATTCAAGAATATATTTGATGATTATTACAGACAAAACAAGCAAATCAATTCATGGTGAAAACTTTCTGGACAGGATTATCTTTGGAGATAGGGATTCTTATCTAGAAATGTACTGGAACAGAGCTTTTAGGGTGCTGTTAATGTTCAATTTCTTTTTTAAAAGTGTTTTATATATTTTTAGAGAGAGGAAAAGGGAGGAAGAAAGAGAGGGAGAGAAGCAATGATGAGAGAGAGAAACAGATTGGTCACCTCTTGCATGTACCCCACCCAGAACCTGGCCCGAAGCACAGGCATGTGCCCTGACTG
Source organism: Anoura caudifer (assembly GCA_004027475.1). Classification (NCBI taxonomy): domain Eukaryota; kingdom Metazoa; phylum Chordata; class Mammalia; order Chiroptera; family Phyllostomidae; genus Anoura; species Anoura caudifer. Next base: position 8,056 of record PVKU01007853.1, read on the forward strand.
GGAATCTACCTGGAGACCTTTAGGTCCGCAGACCAGAGCTCGATCTACTGAGCCACACCAGCAAGGATGCAGTGTCCAGTTTTTTGATCTGGGTGCTGGTTTCATGGGCATATGCACTTTGTAAAAATTCATCAAAGTATAGATGATAAGATATACACTTTCTCCCTAATATTACTTTTGAATTAACATGATTATGTAAAAAGAAGTCTAAAAGTGATCCATAAATTAAATATGTATATATAATATATACATCTATAAATAAATGTATAAATATAAAATTATATAAATAATTTATATCATTTATATTATATATCATGTATTGTATATATAATTAAATGTAAATATACATTTTTATAAATATAACATAATTATATATTTATAAATTGCTACTACACTGAATTCATGAATAAGCAGATCTGGGGTTATTTAAATATCTATTGTTCATAAGTGATGAAGAGATTTAGACAGAAAGACAGGCATTTTAGAGAATTAAAACCTGAGAGAATCTCAGAGCTTGCACACTGAGTAATCCCTTACCAACAACACTGAAATCCATTGGTATTTTGATCTTTAGGCTACAGGGACCACATTCTTATTTTTCCAATGATTTATCCACAGGTTAAAATCCTCCATCTTAATGTCTACATAATTAGTAAAAAGAATTTACAACACAAATAAGGATTTTTTCTTAAAATTTGCTACCTTGCAGTTATTCTTCCAAAATGAAGAAGGAAGAAATTGAACAGGGAAGTGTGTTTTTATCAATCAAGGAGACTGCATGTTTTTCAAATCCTCAACGCCTACAAGCATAAAAGTTAAATTACATTATAAAAGTGGAACCACAAAGGTCAATTACAACATAATCTAACACTTTGTAAACTTTAACCCTGGTATATGGCTTGAAATGGCTATATGGCTAAATGGCCTCATGTAATTTTAAAATCTGCAATGACTTTTTTTTTAAATGATAAATCCTGATTAGTTAGGCTGTTTCATTGTCTATGAGTAGTAGAGTTTATTATCCTTATAAGTGTCTATAAAATCATCAGCCCTGGCTGGTGTACCTCAGTGGATTGAGCGTGGGCCTGTGAATCAAAGGGTCGTGGTTCGATTCCCAGTCAGGGCACATGCCTGGGTTGCAGGCCAGTTCCCGGCAGGGGACGCTCGAGAGGCAACCACACATTGATATTTCTCTCCCTCTCTCCTTCCCTTCCCCTCTAAAGATAAATAAATAAAATCTTTAAAAATAAATAAATAAAATCATCAGATACATCTTGATGGGGCAGAAACAACAGTAGGTCAAGTGTAAAAATGTCCAAATTTTCCTTCATTTATTTTCCTTTTTGTCTCATTTACACAGCAGGGAATCCCTTTCCAGCTTTCTCTTTTGAAATTTTAAAATATCTTTTTTAAATTTCAGTTGACATACAATGTTATATATTAGTTTCATGTATACAACAGTGGTTATACATTATAGTATCTTATGAAATAATCACCCCAATTTAAGACTGGTACCATTTATAACCCCATGACTATTTTTATAACTGGCAATTTGTACTTCCTAATCTCTTTCCAACTTTCTTATATTAAATTTCTGAAAGTTGTGAGGTTCATGGCTGATTTTAAAATTTTCGATAATGTAAGACCTTATATGCACACATTTCTTTCTCTTGAGTCTGTGGACATCAGCTAACTAGCAGCAGATATAACTCTATATTGGATCAAACACTAAATTTTTCCTATATAATGATTGCCCAATATTCAAATGTTAAAAGACTTCCTCATGACGTGTTAATAAAAAATATACCCATCAAAATCTCATCTTATGTAGATATTGTCTTTGAATGAAAGAGGAATATAGTATGGTTGTTAGAATAACCAAATTCCTATTCTTCTATTATTGAAACTTATGGTTCAGCTGTTCAAGCTCTGTCTGCACCATTTTCTATCAGGACTCATCTAGACACCACAAAAAAAAAGTAGGGGAATTTACTCCTATGGTGAAAGGTACATTAAAAGAAAGTACCGTTTTCGATTCCAGGTACTATAAGTTCCATGAATGGCACTCGGTTGTATATTGCACCCCGTCTACATTTCTCTGCATCCCCATTGTTATAAATCAAATCCAGTATTTCACTGACCCAGGTTGTACCTGAAAAACAAATAGAAAGAATTCTAAACTTTGCTGTCAACAAGAGTGTGAGAGGGTCACAAGAAGTTCTGTAACATCAACAACAAAAATGCGCTCTTTGTATTTATTCCTTTTCTCTCTTCTCCTTTCTCATAGTAGACATCCTTGTCTATCTTGAACATATACATATGTATTGTGTGTGTAAAATCTGATTAAAATACTCACAAAAGTAGAACTTCAAAAGAAAGTAAAACTTGGGACATAAAAGAGACATTGTGGGCCCCGCTGGACAGCTCAGCTACGTTAGAGCTGATATGCCAAGCTTGTGAGTTAGAGCTCTGGTCAGGGCACATATAAGAAGCAGCCAATGAGTGCATAAATAAGTGCAACAACAAACCAATCTCTCTCTCTCACTCTCTCAAAATCAGTACTTAAAATTTTTAAAAAGAGAGCGACATTGTGTAAGTAATAATAGCTCATCTTCCTGTGTGGGATAGATAAGGAAAGCAGCTAATTTTAATGATTCTGAACACCAGTTTGTACATTTCCTATTAACATCAAAAAGACTATTATCCTTTGGGACTGAAGGTTACTTCTGGGGAAAGTGTTCAACATTTGGTGGAGGGGTGAAGGGAAACAATGGGATGAAGGGAAACAAAGGGAACTTTTTGTGATTGTATCTGTGGTGACCGCTAACACCACAGATTGGATCTGCGGGACACTAACAAAATCAAAGACTGTATATCCTGTTTGAGCTCAGTGGATCAAGTCACTCTGATCTTTATTAACTGCATCTTCAGCCTTTGAGAAATGATCTAATATACGTGAGCATATGGTCTACTTAACTATGTGACTTGATGATCCAGTTATCAAGGTACTGCTTATAAGACATAGGGGAAGCATATCTTCTAAACTCTGCTTTACCAGATGTGTAACTGGTAGTCCCTAAACTGAATAATCATGTGTGGCAGCTACAAAATTACATTAAATAATTGATGTATACAAACAGCAAATTTTTAGGAAAATGGCCTGCATTTGGAAGTACCTTTGAATTGATTCCAGATGTTAGAGTACTTTAGGCCTCATTTTTATTTAGTCCTTTCTGTGGACAATTCTTACTCCTTCTTGTCCCTAAATCATGAGTACGAGACTCTCATCCCCATCCTTCTAACTCAGAAAATTACAGTGCTAAGTAAAAGTTGATGCATATCAGTTTTATAACTGAATATTTTGTTGCTTGATCTGGCTTAGGCTTAAGCAGTGATTCACAGAACAAAAGAGACCTAAATTCAACACATTTTCTATGAGTAGGTGGTTCAAATTTTGGCCTATGTATCTGATAGAAAGAAATGCCAATATAGATATGCTTTCAATTGAAAGTGTTTATTTTCTGTGACCTTTAAAAAAGACATGGTTTATATCATAGAAAGAGTTAATTAACTTGGAACAAAATAAAAGGAAAAAAAAATGACCAAAGAGAGTATATGATTTATTTATTTGTAACCATTTAGCCATCTAACGTTTAGTACATCCGAAAAAAAGTCAGCTTCAAACAGCACCTTTGTAGATGAACTATTTGTGTACTATACTGGCCAAAGATTATCTTAATGGTTTCCTATCTGTAAATATACCAAAAATAGATAAAACAGATGAGCATGTACATTCTCAGTGATTGCCCTCCCTTTTCTAACCTTGTATCTCAACAGGAAAATGCAAAGTAGCTTTGGTTCCAAATAATTTGGGTTTAGAGAACTACCCAGAGAGCAATGTAAGTAGTAAGAAAAGAAAGCTTTTGCTAAAAAAAAGCTTGTTTTTCATTTCTGCAAAAATCTGTGCGATTTGCTTACATACTTCCTGGTAGGCCCCATCGCTCTCACAGTGTTCACCATGTTGGCGCATTAGAATCCCACGAACTCAAGGCTTTCTTCCCAGGACTTGTTATATATTTCTTTGAAGTAATTTTAATATTTTAAGCTAAAGAAAATCAGTGGCTAATATACTAATTAAAAGCATCTTTTTCTCCTTTCCATTAAGAAATGAGACGAGAATATAAATGAAAGTTGACATTAGAGGCTAGTAATTAGACCAGCTGACTGATCGTGGGTTGAAGTAAATTAGTTGGTTAACAGGTTGAAGATGGCCTCATCTTCCTGATATTTCTCTACATCTATCACAGGGTAAATTGGAGGACTCTGTCATAAAATGATCTGAAGACATAAAAATTATTCTTACTGAGTCATCTTAAATTCTCTTTTCTGAGACTATATACTAAAGACAGCAGTTCTATAAATTTATAACAAAGTACTTCTAAACATATTTATAAAACATATTTAGAGTAATAAAATGTTAATATTTTATAAATTTTTTCAAATGTTAAACTGAACATATTTAAACATTAAAATGTGTAGGAGTACATATATACATATATTCATATTCTAATATAACACTATCATTTTATATGCAATTTTAATAATTTTATTTGAATTTAAAAAGGAACAGAAAACAACAGCAGTAATTTTCTTTCATATAGAGCCTGCATTTGATTGTGAGCCTTTCAGAATAAGAGGTGAGTTTGTATAATTTGGGACAAAATTATCCCAGCAATAGCTACAGTGTTTGCTTGACAAGTGATTTGCAGAGTGGGGCTTACCTATACAGATCAATAACTGATCAACAAGTACAGATGATCTTTGAACAGAGAGGGGATTAAGGGTGCCAATCCTAACTTTTGACTACCCCAAAACTTAACTACAGACAACCCTCCTCGGTATTCACAGGAAGTTTGTTTCGTGACCGCTGCAGATACCAAAATTTCCAGATGTCGAGGTCTCTTATGTAAAATAAGGTAGGACAATGCATACAGTCAGCTCGCCACATCCACCGATTACCATCTGAGGATCACAAATACTGTTTTCCACCTGTGGTTGGTTGAATCAGCTGAAGTACAACCCAAAGATATGGATGCCAATTGTATATTTTTTAAAAGAAAATCCACATATAAGTGGACCTTGAAGTTCAAACCCATGTTGTTCAAAGGTCAACTGTACAAATAAACAAAAAAACGCTCTTACCAGATTTGGGGTAGGTGGCGATCAGAAGGTCATCTGGTCGGGATTCAAATGACTCCACCTGGGACCAGGCCTCAGCAATGCTCCAGAAGAGAGGGACACCCTGAACATCCACTAACTCCCTTCTGTAGATACTTGGCTTGTTGTCCATTTTTAAGAGACTAGATTTTATATAAAAGGACACAAGTTAAAAAGTCTTTGTTTTAATAGCACTGATCAAATAAAAAATGAGTTTCATTAAATGAAATAATATTCCATTCCTCTAGATCCACCAGCATCAGATCACAGTACTACTGTGCATTATGAATCAGCAAAAGGAAAAAATTGTCTTATAAAAACCATTGAGGGCTTGCACCATTTATTTCATATGTGCTATTTATATAGTAATATCAGTTCTTTTTATGTGTACTTAATTGTGTACAGCTTTTCCTCAGGCAAAGATTTCTGGGACATGTAATAAAGCTACAGGACTTTGAAGTGTCTTTCTTTACCACCACACTGCTGATTCATTGCAGTGGGAATGGGAATAAGCCCCGTAATTGCGTTGAGCAGTCTTAACTATAAAACCAGCAGTAGTCTAACCTGGTACTTCCTTCTCTTAAATCACTGCCTGGTCTGGTAAAATCAAATTATTCTAAGTTAACTATAAGAGACCATAAGAATAAAAAGGTGTCAAGAAGAAAAGAACCCTAGGTAAGTGTAGCACTAGAAGTACATTGCTGTGATGAACTTTTCAGCATTAGTGATATCATATGTCATTTTATATTCTTCAGATGTCGTATGCAAAAAAGTAGAAAAGCCTGAAATATAACTGAAATCCTACTCCAAAGCATGTTGTTTCCCAACTTAGCATGAGCTGAATGGTTATTTTTCTTTCTCTAAAGTTCTAGGAAAATGATTTAAAAGCCTTCCTGAGGCCTTTTAGCAGCTGCTGATTTTTTCTGCGGTAATTAAAATCAGAAGTCCTTGAAATTAAGGGACATACATAGCTTGTTCCTTTTCACAAAGTGCCAATATTTTATCTTCTTTTTTTATTTCTTTATTTCCCACCCTTCTCCTACCTCATCCAAGTCCCTTTTGATTTTAAAAGGCTTGGAAGTTGCAGGATACAAAATCATGCATAAAAATCTGTTGTATATCTATACACTAATAAAAAACCAGCACAAAGAGAAATTAATAAAATAACCCCATTTGTAATTGCATCAAAAAATAAAATACCTTGGAGTAAATTTAACCAAACAGGTAAAGTACCTATATAATGAAAACTATAAGAAACTAGAGGAAAGAAACTGAAAAAAAACCCCATAAATACATGGAAAGGTACTCTGTGCTCATGGACTGGAAGAAGGAACGTTGTTAGAACGCCTGTACCACCCAAGGTAATCTACAGATCCAATGCAATCCTTATCGAAATTCCAATGACATCTTTTACAGAAACAGAACAACCCTAAAATTTTGATGGAACCAAAAAAAGATCCAAAGTAACCAAAGAAATCTCAGAAAAGAAGAATGAAGCTGGGCAGGCATCTTGCTCCATGATTTCAAGCTACACTTAAGTATGGTATTTGACATTTTTGACCATATATCCTTCTGACACTTTCTTGATTTTTATGTTACCACATTCTTGTTGATTTTTTTATCTCTTGAAGTCTCAATTTTTCAAAGGAATATTTAGGATAGGATTGTTGTTTCCCTTGGAGTCCCACAGTTCCTAGTTGGCTCTCTTATTGTACACACATTTCCATTATTTTCACCACTGACTGTGAGCTGATCCTCCAGAGGTAGATTTATCATTTATTTATTCTGGGACCTACATATTTAAATGCTATTGTCCATGTTTCCCTGATGTTCCTTAGACATCCCAAATTTAATAACCACAAATTTAACTCATGAACCTTGCTCTTCAGTGACCAGTCCTTGTCCTAGAGTCACTATGAACCTTATAGTTTAGTGATACCACACTCATCTCACCACTCAAGTCCAAAATCTGTAAATCATCTTAGATTCTGTCTTCTCCTTAACTTTTCCAGATCCAATTGGTTCACATATCTGATTTTTCTTTTCTTTCAAGTATCCCTGTGAAAAGCAACTTTTTTTTTCATGAACCAGTTTAGCAGTTAAGACTCTAAGGTCTCCAGATTTATAATTAATATGGTAGATCTGTTATGCACTACCAATGTGACTCTGGGCAAATCAAAATTCTGAATTCAATTTTCTAATCTTAAAAATGGAAGTGAAGATTTACTAACTTTATATACCTATTGTGGTAGAGAAATAATATGATAAATATAATGTGTATGCTGATAAAACATGGTATATATTTGGTAAAGGGTAGCTATTATTAATATTATTATTATTACCTATAAAATACAGGTTTCACTCTGCCTTATTTTGTGAAGAAAGAACATCCAAACATGGTTCAAAAAACTATATAGAGTGGCATATTAGAATTACCCTAAAATGAATTGCAAATATTATCTGTGTATGTATATGTGTGGGAGAGTATGTATTGTATATGTGTATTTTATTTGGACATATACACATGCATACATTGACCCACAGGACATTGCAAAATATCATCACATGACATCATAAGTAGAAATAAGTAGGGACTTTTATTCCATCCTTTTTTCATGTACTCATTTTAATTATTAAAATTTCCCGCTGTCACCCCTCAACTATTTTGTGCTGTGTATGTCACTGCTTTATGTAAGTTACTTTTTAAGGTAAATACAGATGTTATGTTTTAGAAATGTCTGCAATCATGGATAGGAATAAAATCACTTAATTGAGAAAGTCCATTTAAAAATATTCTAATTTAGAGACTTCTGGCAAAGATGGAGGCATAGGTTGATATGCTTTGCTTCCTTACATAACCAATAGGAGAACAACAACAAATTTAAAAACAAAAAACAATCATAACTGCCAGGCAATCAAATTGTATGGAAGTCTGGTAACCAAGGTGTTAAAGAAGAAACATTCACCCAGACTGGGCTACAACACAGCAAAATGGGTGGCACCATCCTGGCAAATGCCTAAGTCTTTGCCCCTTACAACATAATAGGTACACTGAGATGAATAATTATGGCCCAATGAAAGGACAAATTGAAACTCCATAAAAAGAACTAAGCAATGGTGAGATAGCCAACTTATTAGCTGCAGAGTTCAAAACACTGTAATCAGCATGCTCACAGAAATGACTGAGTACAGATGCAAAATAGAAGAAGAAGTGAAGGCTATGAAAAGTGAAGTAAAGAAAAATATGCAAGGAACCAACAATGAAGGGAAGGAAGCCAGGAATCAAATCAATGATTTGGAACAAAAGAACAAATGAACCTTAGACCAGAACAGCATGAAGAATCAAGAATTGTAACAGATGAGGAAAAGCTTAGGAACCTCTGGAATGAATTTAAATGTTCCAACATCCAAATCATAGGGTTGCTGGAAGGAGAAGAAGAAGACCAAGAGATTGAAAACTTATTTGAAAAATTAATGAAGGAAAACTTCCCTAGTCTGGTGAAGGGAATAGACATACAAGTCCAGGACACTCAAAGTCCCAAAGAAGCTGGACCCAAGGAGGAACACACCAAGACATATCATAATTAAATTATCCAAGATTAAAGATAAGGAGAGAATCTTAAAAGCAGCAAGAGAAAAGGAGATAGTTACTTACAAAGGAGTTCCCGTAAAACTATCAGCTGATTTCTCAAAAGAAACCTTACAGGCAAGAAGGGGCTAAAAAGAAGTATTCGAAATCATAAAGAGCAAGGACCTACAACCAAGATTACTCTATCCATCAAAGCTATCATTTAGAATGGGGGGGGGGGCAGATAAAGTGCTTCCCAGATAAGGTCAAGTTAAAGGAGTTCATCATCACCAAGCTTTATTATAGGGAATGTTAAAGGGGCTTATTGAAGAAAAAGAAGATGATCAAAACAATGAACAATAAAATGATAACAACTTCACAACTCTCAACAACTGAACCTAAAAACCACAAACAGAAACAAAGTAAAAAAAGAACTAGAACAGGAACAGAATCATAGAAATGGAGATAACATGGAGGGATATCAGCATGGATGGGGAAGGGGAAAAATGGGGGAAAGGTACAGGAAATAAAAAGCATGATTGGTAGGTACAAAATAGGCAGGGGGAGGTTAAGAGTAGTATAGAAAATACAGAAGACAAAGAACTTATATGTACAACCTATGGACATGAACTAAGTGGGGGAATGTTAAAGGGAATGGGGGTAGTGAGTGGAGGAGGATTACAGGGAGAAAAAAAGAATAGGACAACTATAATAGCATGAAGAGCATGTAGCAGCAATAAAATATACTTAAAAAGATATTTTTAAAAAAACAAGTAAATGATATGGGACGCACACACACAAGTTTTTTATGTGACATTTTCTTCAAAATTTATTGTTTGTTAATGTTCAAAGTATATGTGTTATATTGATACTATTTAATATCAACTTCAGATGCCAAAATGCTATTTCATACAATATGACAAACTCTGAAATAAAACATTTCTGTGACATTGTGGCAACATTAAAAGAAAAATAAAACAAAATAATACATACTGACAAAGAAAGAACTTACATGTATGACCCATGGACATGAACTAAGGAGGGAAATGCTGGTGGGAATGGGGGTTCAGGGTGGAGGGGGATAAAAGGGAGGAAATAAATGGAACAACTGTAATAGCATAATCAATAAAATGCATTTGAAAATAAATATTTGAGTTAAAACATATTTTCTTTTTTGTTCATTGTTAAAATATTAAGTGTTTTCAATACTACAACAAAACAATTAATTACATTACATGAGTCTTCATTTATCAGGGCTTTCTGTAGTGATGTGTTGCTCGTAGAATATAGCTTTGACAATAAACCCAAGGGAAAAGATAAAGGCATATAAACAAGCCCATACAAAAATGGCTATTCATTAAAGTGACAATAGGAGAATGCACATAAAAAAATAAAATAACTTAAATCTTGTTTCAAAACCCCTAAGTCAGTAATTAATTTTTAGAAATTTGAAGAATATAGCACTCTAGTACCTCTCTGATTTAATGAATAAAATGATTGAATACATATTGAAGTGAGAAATATTCCATACGGTTAAAATATTTTTGAAATAGGAGATAAAGCACTGATTGATGGAGAACGTATTTTGTAGCATCAATACAATATGGTTTTGGGTTTGTTTTTTTTTTTTTGCTGTTGTTGTTGGTGGTGGTGGTGGTTTTTTTGGACAATCTTGACATGTACTCAAAACCAAGCTTGAGAAAATCATTTTGGGCAAGATCTGATTTTTATATTTCCACACAGAATTTTTAAGAACTCATTCTAGCAGTGGATTTTACAAGAATATTGTTTTAAACTAAGTAGAAATGCTGAGAAGATAAAAACTAAAAACTTTTAAAAGTAGATTTAATTTTATAAGCTTAAAATTAGTAGAGCACATTACCTCAGCACAATTTTACATATGAAATATAATCCTGTCCATTTAAGATAGGAAATCAGGACACAGTAATTCCCAAGTACTTCCCTTTTTAAGGCAAAATATCCATAGTAGAATTTTCCAGTTCTCAAACTCCAATTTTTGGTTATTAAATTTAGTTTTATACAAAATATCAGCACTTTAAAGACAGCCGATAAATCACTTACTAGGTAACTGTCTTGAGGAGCTGGCGGTCCAGATTTGGTTTCCACAGTAATTGGTTAGTGGAAGTCTCACCCTGTATGTTGTTTCAGTCAACCAGGATAACTAGTTACATGCATTAAGGAAATGAAAGGTGAAGTTTACAGAGCAGCATCAAATTAATGATTAACCTGTGCAAAGTCTGTTGTTGTTTTGGACCCCAAAGGTGTAAGGACAGGCTTTTTGCTGTAGCTTATGGGAGGAAATAGAATGAAACAAAAAGCCCAGGAAGAGCAGCTAGAATTAACTAACAGCAAGTAATTCTGTAGAGTAAATGAAGGCTTTTTACACTGACTTTTCCTTTTACTTCTGATTTCAATTATAAAAGCCAAGCAAAACACAGATGGCTGTTTCTTGGTTCCACTGATCTTTTTTAAGAATTACTTTATTGTTCACTTACAGTTGTCTGCATTATCCCCAACTGTACCCCACCCCAGCCAATCCCACCTCCCTCCCTTTCTTCCACCCACCCCCTTGATTTTGTGTGTGTCCTTTACAGTAGTTTCCCATACCCCTCCCCCACCACTGCCCCCTCCCCCTCCCCTCTGGCTGTTGTTAGATTGTTCTTCATTTTAATGTCTATGGTTATATTTTGTTTGCTTTTTTCTTTTGTTGATTATGTTCCAGTTAAAGGTGAGATCGTATGGTATTTGTCCCTCACCGCCTGGCTTATTTCATTTAGCATAACGCTCTCCGGTTCCACCCAGTGATCTTATTAGAAACCCTCATGTAAAGGAGGTTTTTCTATATCTCCAAAACTTTATGGGCAATTTAGACAGGCAAGAGTATGCTCCCTGTGTAGGAGCAAGGGACAAAAATGCAGCTAGAAAGTTGGAGCACATTCTGAGGCTGATTTAAGAAGCTAGGAAAATTCCTGGGCAAGTGAAATGGGGAAACAGAGACAATATACTTGAACGAGGCCAAACAATTTGACCAACTTATACCAGGTTATGAATAGCAAAACCTTATCTTCCCTAACAAAGGGCACTTGAGAATAAATGGTTTATACCTCTCCTCCCTGACCAGAGAATAAACAGCTTAAATCACCCTGGTCAGGATGATAGAGGACAGAGACCCAGGGTTTCTTCCTGGGTTGTCTGTTCTGTTGCATTGATCTGTGTGTCTGTTTTTATGCCAGTACCAGGCTGTTCTGATCACAGTGGCTTTATAGCATATTTTGATACCAGGTATTGTGATCCCTCCAACTTTATTCTTCTTTCTCAAGATTGTTGAGGCTATTGGGGGTCATTTATGGTTCAATATGAATTTTTGGAATATTTGTTCTAGATCTGTGAAATATGCCATGGGTATTTTAGTAGGAATTGCATTGAATCTATAGCTTGCTTTAGGTAATGTGGACATTTTAATGATGCTAATTCTTCCAATCTATGAATACAGTTTATGCTTCCATTTACTTGTATCTTCCTTAATTTCCTTCTTCAGTGCTATATAGTTGTCCAACTACAGGTCTCTTTCTTCTTTGGTTAAATTCATTCCTAGGTATTTTGCTGTTGTCGTTACTGCAGTAAATGAGATTTTCATTCTTACTTTCTCATTCTGATAGTTCATTGTTGGTGTACAAAATGCCATCAATTTCCAAATATTGACTTTGTATCCCACTACTCTGCCAAATTCATTTATTAAGTTGAGTAGTCTTTTTGGTAGAGAGTATAGGGTTTTTTATTTACATTATCATATCATCTGCAAATAATGAGTTTTACTTCCCCCTTTCCAATTTTGATGACTTGTATTCCTTCTTCTTGTCTAATTGCTATGGTTAGGGATTCCAGTACTATTCTGAATAAGAATGGTAAAGGCGGACACCTGTGTCTTTTTCCTGATCTTAAGGGAAGCACTTTTAGTTTTTGCTTGAGTATGATGTTGGCATTAGGTCTTCCATATATAGCCTTTATTATATTGAGGTATGCTGTCTCTCTTCCCAATTTGCTATGTGATTTCATCATAAATGGATGCTGTGCCTTATCAAATGCTTTCTCTGCATCTATTGATATGATCATGTGATTTTTGTCCTTAATTTTGTTTATGTGGAGTATCATACCTGATTTGTGAACATTGAGCCATCCTTGTATCCCTGGAATAAATCTCACTTGATCATGGTGTATGATCTTTTTAACATATTGCTGGAATTGGTTTGCTAGTATTTGGTTGAGGATTTTAGCATCTATATTCACCAGAGATACTGGCCTGTAGTTTTCTTTCTTTGTTGTGTCTTTGCCTAGTTTTGAGATTAGGTTAATACTGGTCTCCTAAAAAGGGTTTGAGAGTCTTCCCTCTTCAAATTTTTTGGAATGGTTTGAGAGGGATAGGTGTTAGTTCTTCTTTGAATAGATGGTAACATTTGCTTGTGAAGACATCTGGCCCAAGGTTTTTTTGTGCCAGGAGTTTTTTGATTATTGCTTCCATTTCACTAGTTGGCATCAGTCTATTCAGATTTTCTGCTTCTTCTTGATTCAGCTTTGAAAGCTCATATGTTGCTAGAAATGTAACCATTTCACCTAGGTTTTTCAATTTCTTGGCATATAGTTGTTCATAGTAATTTCTTACAATTTTTTGTATTTCTGTTGTATCGCTTGTTACTTCTCCTCTTTCATTTTTAATATTATTTATTTGGGTCCTCTCTCTATTATTTTAATTTTTTTGATGGGTCTGGTTAAGATTTTGTCAATTTTGTTTATCTTTTTAAAGAATTAGCTTCTGTATTCATTGATATTTTGAATTTTTTCATCTGCCTCTGGGTCACTTAATTCTGCTATCACCTTGATTATTTCCTTCTTTCTATTCCCACTGGGCTTTGTTTGTTGTTTTTTCCCCAGTTTTTTTAGGTGTATTGTTAGATTATTTATTGGAGATTTTTCTGCCTTCTGTAGGTAGACCTGTTATGCAATATGCAATGAACTTCCTTCTCAGGACTGTTTTTGCTGTGTCCCATAGTTTTGGGATGCTATGTGTTCATTTTCATTTGCTTCCAGGTACTTTATGATTTCTTCCTTAATCTCATTGTTAACCCATTCATTAGTTAATAACATGTTATTTAAACTCCATGTGTTTGAATGTTTTTTGTTGTTGGTGGTGGTGTTGGTTGTTTTTCTTTTTTTGTTTGGGGTTTTTCTTTC
>PVKU01007853.1:22190-81516 GCA_004027475.1 Anoura caudifer
TTTTTTTTTTTTTTTTTTTTTTTTTTTTTTTTTTTTTTTTTTTTTTTTTTTTTTTTTTTTTTTTTTTTTTTTTTTTTTTTTTTTTTTTTTTTTTTTTTTTTTTTTTTTTTTTTTTTTTTTTTTTTTGTGGTTGAGTTTTAGCTTTGAGCCATTATAATCCAAGAAGATACTTGACATGAATTTAATTTTCTTGAATTTGTTAAGGCTTATTTTGTGTCCTACCATGTGGCCTATCGTTGAACATGAGTCATGTGCATTTACAAGAATGTATATTTTGCTTCTTTGGGATGAAGTATTCTGGAAATACCATTTAAATCTATTTGATCTAGTGTGTCATTTAATGCTACTATATTCTTGTTGAATTTTTGTCTGGAAGGTCTGTCTATTGTTGACAGTGGGTGTTAAAATTCCCTACAATGATTGTATTGCTGTTGATCTCTTTCTTGAAGTCCTCCAAAAATTACTTTATATACTCATATTTAGGTTCTCTTATATTAGGGGTGTATATGTTTATAAAACTTATATCCTCTTGTTGGACTACTCCCTTAAGTATCATGTAGTGGCCTTCTTTGTCTGTGTTGTGGCCCTTGTTTTGAAATATATTTTGTCTGATACAAGTGTTGCTACCCCAAATTTTTTCATGTCCATTTGCATGAAATGAAGGGATGGAATTTTTATTCATCCCCTCACTTTTAGCCTGTGCAAATATTTTGTTCTGAGGTTGGTCCCTTGTAGAAGGCATATGCACAAGGTGTGTTTTTTATCCATTCAGCTACTCTCTGTCTCTGATTAGATCATTTAACTTATTTATAGTTAGAGTTATTATTGATAGATACTTATTCATTGCCATTTTTTACCTTTGTCCTTGTGTTCCTCACTCCCCAATTCTTCTTTTTTCTACTTGTTCTTATATTTTTTAAGATTTTTTTTATAGAGAGAGGAAGAGAAGGAGCAAGAGAATGAAAGAAACATCAATGTGTGGTTGCTTCTCACATGTCCCCCCACTGGGGACCTGGCCTGCAACCCAGGCACGTGCCCTAGAGTGGGAATCAAACCAGTGACCCTTCGGTTCACAGGCCTGTGCTCAACCCACTGAGCTACACCAGCCAGGGCCACCTGTTATTCTTATTAACTCAGTTCCTTTAGCATCTCTTGCAATGCTGATTTTGTGGAACTATACTCCATTAGACATTTTTTTTTAATTTGAGAAACTCTTCATTTTGTCCTCCATTTTAAATAAGAACCTTGCAGATAGAGTAGTCTTGGTCCAGGTCTTTGTGTTTATTACTTGGAATATTTCATGCCAGTCTCTACTGTCCTGTGGTGTTTCTGTTCAGAAATCAGCTGATAGCCTTATCAGAGTTCCTTTGTAAAAAATTAAAAGTTTCTTTCTTGTTAACTTTAAGATTCTCTCTTTGTCTTTAAATTTTGCCACTTTAATTGTGATGTATATTGTTGTGGGTCTCTTTGGTTTCACCTTGACTGGGACTCTTTGTGTTTCCTGAATTTGCATGACTCTCTCCCTAACCAAATTAGGGAAGTTTTATGTCATTATTTCTTCAAATAGGTTTTCTATCCTTTGCTCCCTTTCTTCTCTTTCTGGTATTCCTATGATGCTGATATTGTTACTTTTCATGTTGTCCCAAAACTCTGTTAAACATTCTCATTCTTCTTGAGTCTTTTTCATTTTGCTGCTTTGATTGGGTGTTTTCTTTCCTTCCTTGTCTTCCACCTCACTGATTTGATCCTCTGCATCATCTAGCCTGCTTTTATTTTCTTCTAGTATATTCATTTCTAATATTAAATTCTTCATTTTCAACTGGTTATTATTCAAGTGTTCTATGTCCTTTTTCATGCTGACATAGTTCTCACTAAGTTTTTTGAGCATCCTTATAACCATTACTTTGAGCTCTACATCTGATAATTTGCATGCCTTCATTTTCTTTAGCTGTTTTTCTAGAGATTCCTCCTTTTCTTTCATTTGGGGCTTGTTTCTGTCTGCCCATTCTAGTTGTCTCTTTATGTTTGTTTGTATGTGTTAGATTGATCTGCTTTGAACTCTGTCTTGTGCAGTGGCCTTATGTGTATGGAGTCCTGTGTGACCCAGTTGTACAGACTCCTTGATCTCTTGACATGGATGCTCTAGGAATATCCTTTGTGTGGGTTCTTCCAGGAGAACCTAGACTGCTTGCCCCTGGGCACACACACAGATTGACAGACACATACATGCATGTGCACTCGCCCATGTACACACTCACTCACACATGCCCTCACTCACACTCAACTAGTTTTTCAAGCTGATTGCTCTGTAGTTTAGCTGCAAGACTTCTCCAGGGCTGGAAGCAAGTGGACAGAGCTTCCAACTGCTCTTCAGTCATCTTGGAACCTGTTTTTAATGATCTTGACAGAACATACATACTGGACAGATATTTTGCATATTTATTTCCTCAGTTAGGGTTTATCTGATGTTTTCTACATGGTTTTATAATGGTTATAGGTTTTAGGGAGAAAGGCCATGGAGGCAAAAAGCCATTTTCATCGCACATCAACTATCTCTACTGTAAACATTTCATATCACTGATGATATTAACTAGATAGAGTAATGTTTGCCAGGTTACTCTACTGCGAAGTTCCTCTTCCCTCCCCATCCTACCCTAAACCCTTTCACACCCTTCAGAATAAAGTCACTGTCTGAATCCTACACTTAAAGGATGGGATGGGCATTACACATGATTAGATGAATTTTTCTATATAAGGTATTTATCTATTCTCTTGAATTTAATTATTTACTTAATGGTTTATTTACATCAACATGGATATGGACATTAATTTTATCCCATGGGTTATAATTCAGTACTACTTTATTTTGTTGCCCAATTTGAATTTTTAGGTATTTTATTCATATAAAGAAACTCTATTGCATGATTCAAATCATGTGTAATTACAACCCTCATAATGAAATGCTTAGTGAGCATTTTCTACTCTTAACGTGGTATCAATTAATCAGTTAGTCAGCAAGAATTTATTAAGTGCTTTGAAGTGTCTAATACTTAGCCTGAAAGTTTATTCAGGAAATCTAATTTTTAGAAAACCTTCAATATTAGGTGACTAGTAATCTCTAGCTTTCCTGGGAGCATGGAATAGTAGCTACCCCTGTGTACCTCACCACATGGTACTCTCCATGTTCTTCATTGTCTCCAGCCCATGCTCACTTTAAGGCCAGCTCGGGAAGTGCCAAAGAATCTCAGGGAGGCTAGAGTTTCTATTAGATTTCAATCTTCTTTCTTCTCCAGTTAAGTTACAGAAATAACTCATGAGCTGTGGGGAAATGCAATTGGTCCAAATTTCAATCAGGCCAATTTGGAATATGTTGATTTACTAAGAAGTAAAGTCAGAAACATTCACAGATTTATTATTGTTTGGGTACATATGGAGAACACCAACTATGAGCATTGCAACTTATAAAATTAAAACTATCATTATACACCTTAATGTTAAATTTTTAAAAATTGAGACTAAGCGGGTATTTAAGAGATCACAATTATGGCTAAATAATAGAAGAACCATCATTCAGAAAATCTAGCTAAACAGAAGTCTTATGACTAAGGATATAAAGGGGAAACTACATGGAAACTGGTAGGAGGGGTGGAGATGCAGAACAGATTGGTCTCACAACCATGTGTGGCACATAAAAGCTGCTGAGGAATGAGGGGTCCCAGGCTCAGACCAGACATCCCAGCCCAACATTCCAGTACTGGAGAGAGACTTCCCCATGAGTTATGGCTGTAGAAACCAGCAGAGATTGTGGCCAAGTGAGATGAAGGATTCCATAGACCAAGGCATTCCTCTTAACAGGCTTAACCACCAACTTACTTTAATCAGTCACTCTGAGCTCCAGCATGGAAGCAGAAGCCTGAAAAGGATCCAGAACATGGGAAGAACTGAATTGTTTGACATCAGAGTGAGAACAGGAGGGGCAGCTTTCTCCAAGATAGAAGTATGGACAGAGCTATTATTCCTTTGCTTGAACCATCCCAACACAGAACTGGTAGGTGGGTGCCATATCTGAGTCTCCATCAACCTGCCTCACAGTTTGACCCACCCTGGTAATTCCCTAAACTCCACCCCACCCAACCTTCTGGCCCACCCAAGTGTCTCCATTAGCTCATGCTTCAGACTTTCTTAAAAATCTCTGAGACAAGCAGCATCTGGTTTTGACATACCCTTTACTCTTGCTGAGTGGCCCCAGGACTGGCACGAGCAGCAGCCACACTTAGTTGGCAGCTTGACCTTTCCTGGATCCCTCCAAGCCCAATACAAGTAGTAGTTATCTCTAGATCTCTCTCTAGCTCATTCCTCATGGCCCTGGGCAGGGCACAAGTCATGCTTGACCTTGCATCTCCACAGCCAGGAAACCCAGTGGACAGCATCAGACCACATAGTGGTTAGATTACAATCTAACCACCTCTACAAAGGATGCACAAAAGGGGAAGTTTCAGAGGGCACCAAAGTATTGCAGAAGTGAGTCCTATTCCATGAGGTTGACCCCTGCTCAGCAGCTCTTTTGCTGTAGTTGCAGTTGGTCCTCACAACTGATCAGCATGAGGTTTAATCCCTTACCCCCATGCACAATCTAGGCTCAACCACAACAGGAGAATGTACACAGCCACATGGCGAGGGGTGCACTTAGAGTACCCAGTGACTGGGACCTACAAAACACAGACTACGTAAGGCCACTCTACCATATCTAGGAGATGTAGCAGCTCTGCCTAATGCATAGAAAAAATTAAGGATGGCAGTCAAAATGAGGAGACAAAGAAATAGGCCCTAAATGAGAAATCTCCATAAAAAGAACTAAATGAAATGGAGGCAAGCAAACTACCAGATACAGAATTCAAAACAATGGTCATAAGGATACTCAAGGAATTTAGTGAGAACTTCAACGGCATAAAAAATGATGTGAAAACCATAAAAAAAGCAGCCAGAAATTAAGGATACACTAACTGAAATGAAGAATAAATTATAGGGAATAAACAGTAGAATAGGTGAAGCAAAAAATCAAATCAACAATTTGTAATATAAGGAAGCAGAGAATACCCAATCAGAACAGCAAAAGAAAAAGAATCCAAAATTGAGGATTTTGGAGCCTCTGTGACAATATCAAATGTACTAATATTCTCATCATAGTGGTGCCAGGAGAAGAGAGCAAGGAATTGAAAACCTATTTCAAAAACAGAATGATCGAAAACTTCCTTAACCAGGTGAAGAAAATAGGCACACAAGTCTAGGAAGCATAGAAAGCCCCAAACAAGATGAACCCAAAGAGGCCCACATTGAGACACAGCATAATGAAAACACAAAGGTTAGAGCAAAGAGAGAATATTAAAAGAATCAAGAGATGAGCAGTTAGTTACATACAAAAGAGTTCACATAAGACTGTAAGTTGATTTCTGAACAAAAATTTTGCAGGCCATAAGGGACTGGCAAGAAATATTCAAAGCAGTGAAAAGCAAAGACGTATGATCAAGAATACTCTGCTCATCAAAGCTATTATTTAGAATAGGAGGATAGATAAAGAGTTTTCTAGACAAAGAACAACATCTGATTCTGGCCCAGGGAAGAGACCTGGCATCCACTGCACATTTGAAGCATGCTAACTGTTTAAAAGGACTTTACCAATTACTGCAGAAGGTCACCTGCCCCCCAAAGAATAAAAGATTTTTTTAAATTATACATAATATTAAACAAAAAGAATAATAAATTCAAGATGTTTAGTGAAAAAAATAAAGAAGAGATTAAGAACCAGTTGGGAGGGTTAAGGAAAGACTAAAATATAGAAATTTGGCAGGAAGTGGAAGGATAAAAATAAGATACTAGAAAGAGAAAAGCTACAGATTAGAGGAAAGTTGATGTTTAAATAACATACATGGGGGGCAGCCAATATGGAGGCATAGGTAGATACACTGTGCCTCCTCACACAATCAAAAGGAAGAGAACAACAAATTTAAAAACAAAACAAAACAAAACAAAAAAAACAGAACTGACCAAAAATTGAACTTATTCATACCTAGGAAAAGGTACAAATGGCATAAATGATAGGTAAAAAATAGGGTGAGGTTAAGAATAGTATAGGAATTATAGAAACCAAAGAACTTATATGTGTGATCCATGGACATGAATGGAAAAGGGATAATGTGGGTGGGAGGGGGTGTGCAGGGCAGGGTGGAATAAAGGGGGGTAAATGGGATAACTGTAATAGTATAATGAATAAAATATATTTAAAATAATAAATAAATAAATAAATAAATAAATAAATAAATAAAATACATAGATGGGGGACTGCAATTTAGATAATGGAGGTGGGTCAAGGGCTCTATGAAAGAGCAAAGATGAAAAGTTCTGGAAAATGAAGTGAAATAAATTATGGACTCCACACTGTGAGGTCCAAAGTAAAAAAAAAAGCCCAAAAAGTTCATCAACACAAACCAGTATTACAAGAATTGTTAAAGGGTCTTCTTTAAAAAGAGGAAAAAAAGATTAAAAATGTGAATAATAAACTGACAATAAGTACATATATATCAGTAATTAGTTTAAATGCAAAAGGGTTAAATGTTCCAATCAAAATACATATGGTGACTGAAAGGATAACAAAATAAAACCATTACATATGGTGCCTTCAAGATACTTCAGATTCAAAGACACAGAGAGACTGAAAGTAAAGAAATGAAAAAAGATATTTCATAAAAATGGAAACAAAACAAAAAAATCTGGGATAGAAATAGTTATAAAAGACAAACAAAGACTTTAAAACAAAAGCTATGGTGGGTGAAAAAGGTGGAAAAATTCCAAAAACCTCATAGATAAAGACAATATTTTTAAGACTCTCCAATTTTTATATACTGCATAACTATGTTATTCTCCTTTTTTTAAAAAGTAAATGTTTTTACTTACTTCAGAACCTTTGATTTTGAAAAAATCATACTATTAAATAGGCAGTTCATAAATTCCTAGATTTTTCTCTAAATAATAAGAAAACAAACCTTATTTATTTCTCCTTAGATTTGACCTTGGAGGTTAGGAATTACAGATGTAATAATCTACTAGAGACTCATAGTGAAATTTATATGATCTTCTATGTCTTCTGATGTAGAGAAAGGAAGCATTGGATGTTAAAATAAATTTAATATAGGAAACAATTACCATTAGAACACAGAGACATAGGAGACATAATTGAAAACAACAGTTTGTATAAAAACAATAATTGTTCTTCCATTCTTTTGGGTTTTGTTTTGTTTTATTGGCTAATATCACATTTTTCACACTTTTTGTTTACAGAATATAAATTCATTACATTATATATGAGACAATAAATGTAAATAACACTTATTGGGAGTATTTTTAGACATATGATCAATTCAGTTACAGGCAAAATTTACATTAGATTAAGGTAAATTCCAAATTAAGTCATTTTGTAGAAAGTGAAAAAAATCAGGAAGAAAATAATAGGTGTAATTATGCCCCTGAATTTATTTATTTTTTTTTTAGTTCTTTCTTCCATGATTTTCAAAGTTTGTACATATACTAAATGTACTATGAAATGGGAAAAAAGCTAGCATTAAAAAATTGGAATGTTTGCTTATTTTTGATGAGCTTCTAACTTAAACTGTGTGTTCTTACATCATTCCCATAGATTGCAGCTTTGTGTAATATTTATAAAAAGAAGAAAAACAAGGAGGAGAAAAAGAAAAAACAAAATAAAAAGATAATATCAGGAAAAAATCCTTCGTCCTTTTATACTGCGATTTCAATAATCATGTGAACCTGACCATAACCTTTCACATGACTTCTTCTCTACCAATCTAAAACAAGAAAAACTGATAAATAATGAGAAGAAAATATTTAATCTCTCATATAGGGTGCAGCAGAAGTAACCCCTGCATGAATGTAGTTGGTACTGTAATAATATGGGTGTAATGATTTACAGTTTTAATTTGAGCATTTCACCTAAAATGTCATATGGTGTGCTTGAGTGCGATATTGTTATGTTACAGAATTACATGCTTATGATTTTGTAATAAAACAGGGGCATTATTTGTGCTGGGCCCTGTATGTTAGGAAAACCTTTCTTAGATCTCAGTTCGTAGTTTCAGTGTAGACCCCTTCATTTGCTGCTCATAGTGCATATCAAATTTCTCATTCAGGGCTACCGTGAAGTGATTCTTCCAGTCTCCTGCAATTCCTGTAACAAAATGACAAAAACAGTAAATATTGTGTCTTCAAGCCAGAATCATACAGTTTTCTAATACTCATTACTTTCATTAATACCTACACAAATTTTATACCCGTAACCCTCAATTACAGTAATAAAAAATATACCACAAATAATGTACATATTTGAGCTTGCAAAGAAGGATTTGTTGTGATTGTTAAAACAATAATACATAGCAAATTTCTTTCTCTGACTTTTCCCTCTAATGCTACTTCATTGAACTTTTTTTCTCCAACTTCCTCTCAAATGTTGGGGTTTCCTCCTAAGATGAGATCCATATTTTACCATGTCCTTCTTCATGCTGATAATACTCACATACAGATTTATATTTCCATATCCATCTGCCTATATAATATTGCCACCTGAATTCCATGCAAGTACCCTAAATTCAACTAGTTCAAACATTAATTCATTTTGTCCCTAACAAACTGTGTTTTCTTTTCCATAATCAGGTTAATGGCAATACCAGAATTCCAAGGCATAAATTTGGAAGTTGTTCCTTCAATCCTATATCTAACTTTTTATTCATACTCAGACTCTTTTCACACTCATTGCCTTTTCTCTCATTCTGCTACTACCGACAGAAATTTCTCAGCAGTTCTCACCCAGGTATGACAATAGTATAGCAGGCCTTTTTCTTTTGCTTTCTGTCACATCCATCCCTCTCCTGACAGAAGGAGGTCACCCTGCATTTTAAATCAGTCAGTAGTTCACTTTCCACCTTAGTTCAACAAGCTCTAAACTTTCCCAGTGAAATAATCTCAAAAGGAAATAATAGTAAATATTGGGTTGGCCAAAAATTCCATTTGTCTTTTTTCTGTAAGACGGCTTTAGTACCACTTAGTTGCTTTTTTTTTTACTTTTTTTATTGATTATGCTATTACACTTGTCCCATTTCCCCCTTCATTCCCCTCCACCCTGAACCCCCCTCCCACCCACATTCCCCACTTTAGTTCATGTCCATGTGTCATACATATAAGTCCTTTAGCTTCTACATTTCCCACACTATTCTTGCCCTCCCCCTGTCTATTTTCTATCCACTGTGTATGCTACTTATTCTCTGTACCTTTTCTCACTCTCTCCTCCTTCCACTCCCCTGTTGCTAACCCTCCATGTGATCTCCATTTCTGTGTTTCTGTTCCTGTTCTAGGGGTTTGCTTAGTTTGCTTTTGTTTTAGGTGTGGTTGTTAATACATCTGAGTTTGCTGTCTTTTTACTGTTCATATTTTTTATCTTCTTTCTCTTAGATAAGTCCCTCTAACATTTCACATAAGGGCTTGATGATGATGAACTCCTTTAACTTGACCTTATCTGAGAAGCGCTTTATTTTCCCTTCCATTCTAAATGAAAGCTTTGCTGGATAGAGCAATCTTGGATGTAGGTCCTTGACTTTCATGACTTGGAATACTTCTTTCCAGCCCCTTCTTGCCTGTAAGGTCTCTTTTGAGAAATCAGCTGACAGTCTGATGGGAACTCCTTTGTAGGTGACTGTCTCCTTATCTCTTGCTGCTTCTAGAATTCTTTCCATTTTAATCTTGGCTAATGTAATTATGATGTGCCTTGGTGTGTTCCTCTTTGGGTCCACTTTCTTTGAGACTCTCTGAGCTTACTTATTTCAAGAAAGGTAAAAATGCAATTGAAACATAAAAACTGATTTGGGCAGTGCATGCAGAAGGTCCCTGTGCCTTACTGAGTGTGTCAAAAGTGGTCTGCAAAGTTTCTTGCTGGAGATTTCTCCCTGGATGGTGCTCCATAGTCAGGTAGACCAGTCGAAGTTGATAGAGATCAAATCCAGACATTAATTGAGAACAATCAATGTTCTACCAGGTGGGATATAGATGACACACTCAAAATATCCAACTCAATAAAGGTATTATTGAAAATGAGAAAAATCTGTCTCTTCTCTTACGGAAAAAAATTAAAAGGACATTTTGGCTAACTCAGTACATGTTCTGGGTGGGGTCTGAGGGTATAGCAGTAAGCAGCCCTTTATAAGAAAGATAATTAAAGTCCAGAGTTTTATCTTAAAAAATATATGAACACTATGGGAAAGAAGACAGTAAGTAATCTGAGAAATGGATCAATAAAATACAATCTGCATGCTCTTTCCTGGGGCTCCCTGTTTTCACCAAGTGGAATTCCTACTGTTATTCCTATTATTTAAAAAATGTTCTGGCCTTCTCACTGACAATTTAATTTAAAGAGCATGATTTTCTCTAGTCCACTTCTGCCACAAAAAAAAAAAAAAACACACAAACTTCTTTTCACATATCAGTAAGACCAGATATCCCCATATTCTGTACATCCCACATGTCTTTGGGTTTATAAACTGAGGACATTTCATCAGATCACGCCTCCTCTCAATAGAAAGTCATTTCATTTCTGAAATTTTGATATTTTTGCTAGGCAGAGCCATATTTGTACTAGGGGTCTGATGCTTAGTCTTTTTTAAAACAGCTTTACTGAAATATAACTGATATATAAAGACCTGTACAGCCCTAGCTGGTATGGCTCAGTGGATTGAGCTCCAGAGTGCAAAGCAAGACCTGTACACGTTTATGTACATAGCATTTGATGAGTTTGGACATTTGCCATGTAGTCTTGAAAAATGTCTGCCACTTGGACAAGGAAAAGCTGACTACTTGTTCTAAGCTTGTTTCTTCATCTCAAAATGAAATAATAATAGAAGCTCTCTCCTGATTCTCTAATAAAAATTTAAGGATAATTAGTATTTTGAATTTATATTTGTTTATAATGTACATGGTGCAGCACCACAGCACACAGGCCTAGTAGATGCTAGCTAGCTGAGCGTGGTACCAGTGCTGGGGCTGAGGCTGCAGTGGCTGCTGGTCATTCTTAGCATAATATGCTACACATACTAAATAATCAACAATAACAATTTATTAGTAGTAGTATTACTAATATTTTATGTCTCTGAAGAACTGGTAACACAATAAGGAGATTCTTCAAATGTGAAAAAACTCTGAAGAAAACAAGCTGAGTCCACAGACAAGGATAGGCTTCAATAGGTGTTTGCTTATCACTATTTCAACTTGTGATTTCCTAAAGCAACAGAGGCAAATCACATGACTAACTCACCCTTTCTCATGAAGGGAGATATTTTTTGGTTCATGATACAATCTGGTAGTGTCGTGTAATTGGTAGATGGGTTGTTTCTCATCTCTTGGAATGAAGTATGTTGTACAATCTTGTCCACAAGCTCCCCTGAAGGCTTCCTTCCTAGAAATTTTATCAGTTTTATCACCTCTCGTTTGATGTCCTGGAAAGAAAAAAAAAATAGTTTGAAGACTCAAATACTAAAATTGAATACATTACTATTTAGATTAAAAGATGAGAGCAGGACACACTGTGCCTCCTCGCACAACCAAAATTAAGGACAACAAAAAGATTTAGAAACAAGAAAACAACCAGAACTAACAGAAAATTGAACTGTACAGAAATCCAACAACCATGCATCCAGACTGGTAAGAGGGGTGGAGTCGCGGCAGAAAAAAGTGGAGGTTGACAGACCCCAGCGTGCGGGCAGCAGCAGCTGGTAGATCCCAGGCACACAGGCGGCTAGCGGACCCGGGGTGCAGGGTGGCAACAGGCAGACCCAGTGAGGCCACACAGGATGGCTGGCTGACCAGGTGGTCCCACATTCGCGTGCAGATAATCCAGGCAAAAACTGGGAGTGAGATAGACCTTGAAACCCAGGGCCCCAGCTCCAAGAAATAAAACCTAAAAGCACTGATTGGAAACACCTGTGGGGGTTGAGGTGCCGGGAGAAACTCCCAGCCTCACAGGAGAGTTTGTTGGAGAGACCCACAGGGTCCTAGAATGTATACAAGCCCACCCACCCAGGAACCAGCACCAGAAGGGCCCAATTTGCTTGTGAAAAGTGGCGGAAGGGACTGAAATCCGAGAGAACAGAGCAAGCACCATTGTTCTCTCTTGAACCCAGCCCCACATACAGCATCACAACCCAGTAACAGGTCTGCCCCACTCTGGGGAACACCTAAGGCTCTGCCCCTCACTACCTAACAGCCGCAACCAGACCAAGAAAAAAATATATACAAAAATGGCTCAAACAGGAGAACAGATCAAAGCCCCAGAGCCAATTCATCTAAGTGACCAAGAGATATCCAACCTATCAAATGCACATTTCAAAGCCCTGGTGATCAGGATGCTCACAGAATTGGTTGATTTTGGTTGCAAATTAGATGAACAAATGAAGGCAATAAGTGAAATGAAGGAAAACACACAGGGAACCAATAGTGATGGGAAGAAAACTGGAACTCATATCAATGGGGTGGACCACAAGGAAGAAAGAAGCAACCAAATAGAAAAGAAGGAAGAAATAAGAATTCAAAAAAAATGAGGAGAGGCTTAGGAACCCGCAGGACATCTTTAAACATCCCAACATCTGAATTATAGGGGTACCAGAAGGGGAAGAGGAAGAGCAACAAGTGGAAAACTTATTTGAACAAATAATGAAGAACTTCCCCAATCTGGCAAAAGAAAGAGACTTCCAGGAATTCCAGGAAGCTCAGAGAGTCCCAAAGAAGTTGGACCCATAGAGGAACACACCAAGGCACATCATAATTACATTAGCCAAGATTAAAATGAAGGAGAGAATTCTAGAAGCAGCAAGGGATAAGGGGACAGTCACCTACAGAGGAGTTCCCATCAGACTGTCAGCTGATTTCTCAAAAGAGACCTTACAGGCAAGCAGGGGTTGGAAAGAAGTATCCCAATTCATGAAAGGCAAGGACCTACATCCAAGATTGCTCTATCCAGCAAAGCTTTCATTTAGAATGGAAGGGAAAATAAAGCGCTTCTCAGATAAGGTCAAGTTAAAGGAGTTCATCATCATCAAGCCCTTATGTGAAATGTTAGAGGGACTTATCTAAGAAAAAGAAGATAAAAATATGACAGTGAAAAGACAGTAAACTCACAGATATTAACAACTACACTTAAAACAAAAGCAAACTAAGCAAACCCCTAGAACAGGAACAGAAACACAGAAATGGAGATCACATGGAGGGTCAGCAACAGGGGAATGGGAGGAGGAGAGGGGGGAGGTACAGAGAATAAGTAGCATAGACAGTGGGTAGAAAATAGACAGAGGGAGGGCAAGAATAATGTGGGAAATGTAGAAGCTAAAGAACTTATATGTATGACACATGGACATGAACTAAAGGGGGAATGTGGGTGGGAGGGGGTTCAGGGTGGAGGGGAATGAAGGGGAAATGGGACAACTGTAGTAGTATAATCAATAAAGTATATTTAAAAAATTTAAAAGAAAGATGAGAGGGGGAAAAAAAACTTTCTTTGTCCCCTGCTCACCCCTACACACTGATATTGGAAGTAGGCCTTTAATGAGAAAAAATACTTCTTATAGAAGTGCTATATTTTAAACTTCTTTAAACACAATTTTTATCAGCCATATAATGGACATAAAATATTTTTCACACCATATAATTTCTTACATACAATATATAAAATACTACTTTATTATACCATATACAAAAATAAACTCAAATGGATAAATTACTTAACTGTAAGACCTGAAACCATAAAACTTCAAGGAGATAACATACGCAGTAAACTCTTCGACATTGGTCTAATCAATATATTTTTGGATATATATATGTGTGTGTGTTTGTTCTATTATATATGTATATATATAATGACAGGCAAAGGGAACAAAAGCAAACAATAAACAAATGGGACTACATCCAACTAAAAAGCTTCTGCACAGTGAAGGAAATCATCAAACAAAAAAGAAAGGATGAGCTGCTGAATGGGAGAAGATATTTGTCAATGATATACCCAATAAAGGGTTAATATCCATAGTATATAAGAAACTCATGCAACTCAACATCAAAAAAGTGATCTGATTAAAAAATAAGCAGAAAGCATAAATAGACATTTCCCCAAAGAAAACATATAGATGGCCAAGAAACATAAAAAGGTGCTAAACATCATCAAGCTTTAGAAAAATACAAATCAAAACCACAATGAGATATCACCTCACAACTGTCAGAATGGTTATTATGAAAAAGGCAACAAATAACAAGGGTAGGCACAGATGTGGCAAAAAAGAGAACCCTCTTGTATTGTTGGTGGGAATGTAAATTAGCGGAGTCACTAAGAAAAACTATATAGATGTTGCTCAAAAAATAAAATAACTACCATACAACCTATCAGTTCTGCTTCTGAGTTTTTATCTAAAGAAAATAAAAACAATAATTCACAGAGATATGCTCATTGTAGCATTATTTACAATAGCCAAGCTATGAATGCAGCCTGAGAGTTCACTAACAAATGAAAGGATAAAGAGGATGTAACATATCTCCCCACACACGTAGATGAAGATGACGTGATATTTGATATATACATGTATGAAAGTATGGTATGTATATATGAAGATGTGATATTTGTATACATATATACATATATATGGCCTGTCCGGGAGGTATCCAGCCATGAAAAACAGTATGT
Source organism: Anoura caudifer (assembly GCA_004027475.1). Lineage (NCBI taxonomy): Eukaryota > Metazoa > Chordata > Mammalia > Chiroptera > Phyllostomidae > Anoura > Anoura caudifer. The sequence continues at coordinate 36,967 of PVKU01007853.1, forward strand.
AGTATGAAAAATGGAGACATTTATTGAAGAAGATGCAGGATACAAGAAACATCGTATATAGGACAATGATGCCTCAGCCTCCTTCAAGTAGGCACCTTGGGACCCCACGCAGTTCTCCCAGTCACCATCAGCTGCCCCATCCTTTTTTCCTGAACCTCATCGATGTCTGAAATCCCTTCCCTTTCAAAGGTGATTTTAGTTTGGGGCAAAGCCAGAAATGGCAGGTGCTGAATCTGGGCTATCAGGGGGCTGAGTCACCTGTGTGATTTGATGTTTCACCAAAAAAATTCTGCATGACAGGTGATGCATGAGCTGTTGTAGTGATAAAGTTGCCAATCACCAGTTGCCTTCTGAATCATTCAAGTGTTTGCATGGAGGAATGTCAAGCTTAACAAAAAAAATTGATGCTGAGTTGTTGCTCTAAAATGGTCTCGCTCAGTCGCTCTGTCATTTTGAACATGATGGCCACAGAGTACACATGCTCACTCAATGACATTTACTGCCCCAACTAACTAGTACAGTGAAGTCACCATTGTTCACACATGCACATTCCAGTCTACTCTCCTTGGCTGCCAGGTTACCCAATGTTGCACAAACCATGCTTGTTATATTAACAATGGCTGGACTTTTTCTGGATAGACCTCTTATATAATGGACCTTGTATATAATATACACCAGCCATAATTTTTCAAGAGTATATATGTACTAGTGGAATTTCTGGTATTTTGTCTATGTTCATATTTTGCCCTTTGTAGATAGTGACAAGTTGTTTCCACAGTGTTTGTATCTTTTCACACTACTATCAGGAGTGTGTTACTTCTCACTGATCCAAATCCTAACATTTATTGTCCTCAGACTTTTAAATTGTGGTCAGCATGGTGGGTATGGAATAATAACTCATAGTAGTTTTTATGTGGTATTATCCTGATTACTAATGAAGCTAGAAAAAAAAACTAGATTACAAGGAAATGTTGAGGCCATCAGACTTTTGCATATTGCTATTCTGAGCATTCTCTTCACTCTCTCCTTCTGAAAGTTGGAATTGATATAAGTGGAACCTTGTCATGCTAGCTTACATATCCATTTTTAAGTATTCTATTTATTTCAATGTAGTAAATTTTATAGAATTAACTCAGCTCCATCTTCCACATTACTAATCCATGATTTAGGCATGTCTGACTTATTATTTAAGTTATGTCTCAATGACTAATTTTAATTGATTATTTTAGAAATTCTATTTTGGACCTGGCTGGGTAGCTCAGTTGGTTGAAATGTCACCCCAATACACCAAGATTGTGGGCTCAATCTTATTAATGGCACAAACAAGAGTCAGCTAATAAATGCATACATAAGTGGAACAACAAATCAATGTTTCTCCCTCTCTCCTTTTCTCTCCCCTGCCCCGGCATTCTCTCTCTAAAATAAATGTATAATATTTTTAAAATAAAGAAAAGAAATTCTATTTTGCTATTCTTTCCAATCTGACTTGTTAATTTCAGTAACTTCTTGCATCTTTGTAAAATTTATAATTTCTTCTTTTATTGCATAAAGAATTATGCATAGTTATTTCAAAACCTTTATCTGATAATTCCAGCATCTATACATTTGGAGACCAGTTGACTCTTCTTGTCTGTTGTGATTACTTGTGTTTATATATCTATGTTATGTTGTTGTTGTTTTGTATTATAAACTCAAGTTCTTTCAAATTTTGTTTTTGGTAATATTTTGAAACTTTGGTTTAAACATATTCATTCACAGATTTTTATTCACTAACTTTAAATCTGTGCTAAAGTTTCTGGATAACTGTAATTTTTGGAGGTTGCTTAACCATTTTTTTAGAGGCAGGTTTTTGTATGTAGGGTGTTGCTAAATGGTAACATTTTAGAAATTATTAAAATATAACATTATAAATATTATAAAAATATAAGTTGCTCATATGTTTTCGGCTTCTTACCTCCTTCATGTCTTCATAGAAAAGAAATAGCACATGTGGATTCTTTCTCATTTCCCACCAAGATTTTGCATGTTCATACCAGGAACCATAAGGAACTAAAATTAGAGGAAAAAACATAAGAGCATAGTATCACCTTTATATAGCTTTAGAATGAGTGCTCAAACAACAGTAGCAACAAATTAATATAAATGATCACAGAATGAAAACTAGAGATCAGCCACACATTTTAAGCAAATTTTTCTGCAGCAAGGAGGCAAAATACATTGAATGATTCATATACAGAAACATATTCTTAATTTTCATCATTATGGCATGATTTATGGCACAGAGAAAAAGTATTTGTGTATGCATGTAAAATCAGGTTGTTGGTGAAGGGAGACGAGTTACTGGAACTACCAATGTTCTTATAATAAGAATTCAGCCCAGGTCTTAAATTTGCCATTTACAAACTGGTTTGGCAACTGAAGTTAGTAACTATACAATTATTTATTCTACTACTTGCAGTTTAGATGATAAGAACCGTTCTGTTAAGGACCTGTAGTGTCATTCTCACTCTAAGAGAATTAGAAGACTTTGGAAATGATGTGATAGGATCAAATTCTGTCTCTTCCTTTCTCTTCCCTTATCTTCTCTACACATCTCCAAGTGTTCACCCAACAAAAGCTGGCAGAATGATATCAGAATGTGTGAGTCAAAGTATTCTGTTTTGCATTAAATTATTGCATATTTCTTGTTCTCTTACTCTATTGGTAATATGTTCTTTACAGAAGAAATTATATGATGGTAATTATGATTATTTTTTATCTGTTTTGTGGATGTACAACTTTATCTTTCTCTTCCTTACAATGTGGGTTTTCATGATCTTGAGGTATATATTTTATTTATTATGCATTAGCATAAAGTTTCTCAAAATATACCAACAAACATAAAATGCATATATTCTACTTTTATTGAGTCAATATTAACTTCTATGGAAATAAAAGTGGCATTATTATCATTTTCCTTACAATTATTATTACAGGATCAGAATGGCCTTCAGTTAATACTAGAATCTACCAAACCCTTTCTTCCTCAAATCTGCATACTCAGTTGCTTTAGTCTGGAGTTAAATAAAAAGGTAAAATTTTCCAGAATTTCTGCTCAAGTAACTCTAGCACTGTTCTGAAAAATCTAATTGAATCATTCAGACTGTACTCTGGGTAGAATGAGTAAAAACTTCAGATTTCTTTGTAAAGTCTGCCCCCATGTAGCACCTAAAATTTTCCTTAGACACAAATGGGCAATCTCTCTCTTCTATTCCCTTCCCTCTATTGTTCAATGGAGTTGTAATAACATGCTGCAAAATAGTTTTCTAATAAAAAAAGACAGGAGAAAAAATTAGACACCGAGTCTCAATCTTAAGGAGAAAAAATGTTATTTCCAAGCTCTCTATATATTTCTTTTTAGGCATTGAACTGAGCTGTCTATTTTCTAGAATTTACCATCCACATCTTGAAACCCTATGCTTGCTCCAAAGTTCAAGGGCAATAGAACTTCTGGGATTTTTGTTGTTGTTGTTGTTGTTGTTGTTGTTAAATTAAGGATCAGGGAAGATAATAGACCAGGAAAGACAACAGAAAATTTTGTTCAGAGATGTCATTTGTCTTGTATCGTTTACACTGAAAGAATTCAAAGAAAGGAAGCTGTTCCTACCTTGTCCTTCCATGAATTTCTCCACAAACTCTGTAAAAGTTCCAGGATCTGGATGACCAGTTACCATTCGAAAGAAATAATAGAAAGAAACAGCCACATCCTTGGCATTCCGGCAAAGATAGATTATCTAAGAAGGTAAAATCAAATATGAAATCACGTAGTTACTTTCAAATATAGTTTCATTAAGAATTTAAAAGAAAACATTTGTATTTTCAACTATAAATATGATACATATGCATTTTAGAAAGTATATAAAATTACAAAAAAAACAAAGCCCTTCAATAGCCTGAAATGACAGCATCTTTTGCGGTGTTGTTCAATATTTGTCTTAACTTTTCACTTTTATGCTATTTTTTCATATAATACTTCATTTGAGTGTCACAATTCCATTGTTATAAATTGGGCCAGATAGATTATTATCCTCACTATGAGAGAAGAAACCAAACTGAAGCTGAGTCACAATGCAACACTGAGAATAAATCGATGAGAGCAAATGATTTGGTAAATCACTCAGTAATAAAGTCCTCTGATCTTTCTACTGTATCATTTGTTCTGCATCAAATAAATAGATAAATAAATAAATAAATAAAATAAAAAAAGTCCTGCTATTTTCTCACTCACGATCTTTAAAAAACAATTATATTTATGAGGGTCACATTAACCTCAATGAAAATACAATCTCCATCAACATCTTGTTGAATTTCTATTTTACATATAGAGGAAACACCAGCAAATTAATAATCAGGAGCCTTGGTTTTCATAGCTAGTTCTGGTACTAAGAAATTCTATCATCCCTTCATTTTGGACCTAAAGCACCCATCATTTTGGACCTAAATTGTTATCCACTGAACAAGTGAGTTGGTTCAGATCTCTATGGTCTCCTCTAGGTTTGATATTCAATGCTGCAGGAAAAGATCTGCAAAAGTAAACTCCACATCCCCATGGCCTTCCACTTGTGCCCTCAATCACCTGAGCAATGCCATCAAGTGAGAAAGGCTACTCTTGACTTGTCTTCTATTTAAGGGATATAATTAGGCTTACTAACTTGTCTTACTCAAGTCTCCATATTTTCAAACAATTTTAAGGAAATCTATTTTATTCTAAGAAGTATGGATCTCAATTTTAAGATCCCACCATAAAACCTTTATTTACTACAGAAAAAAATAAATTATTTTTCATATCAAAGCTATTATTAGCCTTATTGAAATTTTCCAATTTTATTAACAACTCTCCCTAGTTCTTTCTGCCTTTTAGTCAAATGGAACTCTTTGCTACTCTATCCATGGATTTGCTTCAGAATTTTAACCCCTTTACTTTCCTCATGCTGTTAGCCCAGTCCTGAATATTCTCTGCATCTCACACTATCCATATTTAAAGCTTAGCTCCAGGTCTTCCATGAAGTTTTTTGCTTTCCCAGATGGTGGTGGGGAGCACAAAGTTAATCCTTCTCCCCCTAAACTTTCATTTTAGCAGATCCTGTTCTATACCCCAAACTTTTTACTACACATGGTCTTCCAATGTTCTAGGAAACTCTAGCTCTTTCCTGAAACTATGACTTTCAATGCAGCTTTCTCTAGAATCAAAGTTAGTTTACCATAATTCACTAGGGATCATAATTCATCTTAAGAATACTACACTTGAAAGATGTCTGTTCCGAGACACTCAATCCATAATTCTCCTAGCTGATGCCATTTTTATGTTAATATCATTTACTATGCATATTTGGTTTCCTTTTAAATTGGGTTGACTTTATTTTTAAATATTTTAAATTTATAGCTGATAAAATATTGTATTAATGTCAGGTGTACAGTATAGTGTTTAAACATTTGTATAACGTATAAAAGTAATTCCCCAACAAATCTTCCATCCACCTGACATGATACATAATTATTATAATATTATTGACTATATTCCTTATGCTATACTTAACATCTCCATGACTCTTACAACCGCCAATTTGTACTTCTTAATCGCTTCTCTCTTTTCACCCAGTCCTTCAACCCTTCTCCTACCTGGCAACTCATCAGGCTGACTGACTCTGAGGACTATAGCTGACAAGATGTTGTGTGTGGGCTGACTTCACAGAGCAGAGGGTTTGCTTTATCTGGGCTCTGAAGCTTTTCCAGTCCACCCTATTGAGCATGTCTTTTGTGGAGCTAATCAGGTGGTGCTCTGGTGTGGTCTGAAGCTGGCCACCAGAGTGTTGGTTTGGAGGCTTTATTGGAGGGGCTTAAGTGCAGCCCAAGATCAACTGTTGCCTGTATTTGGCCTGGGGTCACCAGGTATGGAGCTACAAAGTGATCTGCAGTTGGTAGCTGCCTGTGCTGGGCTTGGAAGGATCTGGGAGGAGTTATGCTGTGATCAGACACTGGCTGCCACTACTGCCAGGCTTGGCATCCCCTAACAAAGATGTACAGGGCATCCAGAGGCAAGCCACTATATGCTTGGGGTTTGTGGACCTTTGATAGATTTTAGGAAAGTCTGCAACATGGGCCCAAGCTGACCACCTGTGCGGATTAGCCTCTGAAAAGAAGTTCAGTCTGAATTTTGTGGAGCAGGGTCTCAGAAAATCACCAGGCTTGGTGCTAGATCAGTGTTTGAACAATTAACAAGATTCAGATTCTGCACCCTGCAGGTTGGATCTGGGAAGGGCTCAAGAAGGAACAATGGCACCTGTCACCAGCTGATGCCATTCTAAGCTTGTGGTCATTTTCTTGATTTCGTGAAAGATTTTAATACCTGCCTCTTAGTATTACTCTCTACTTCAAATCTGGTGTCATTCTGTGTAATGTTAGTATCTGTCCTCCTGATCCTCTAGGTTCTTGTACTCTTTGATCATTACTTATATTTTACCTTAGCCAGTCAGTGTTATAATCAGGCTGTGATTCCTGTCAGTACCTTAAAACTTTCACTTCTGGAGCCTTATCCTGCAGTATCATGTTTTCTTCAAGAAAGCCCTGCTTCTCCCTTTTCCTTATCTGTTATTTCCAACATACCTTTCCTGCAACCACTCTGAGGTCTCAAATCTATTGCTCTTAATTGCCTATTATTTATTAGGTCTGCTTTTTCCTTTTTCTTTTTTATCACTTATAATATCTGCTCTACACCTCTACATACAATTTTACTGTCAATTCATCTGTCTTCTTGCCTCCCTGTGAATCATCCTGGAAATATTCAGAACATAAATCCAATCAACTATTTCTTACTCTTTGATGATCTCTGAGATTATAAGCAGTTTTGTGAAGTTTTAGGAAACCATTGTAAAAGTACGATATCAATTTCCATTTGAAAAATAAATGTGGTAACATCAAGGTTACAATCCATTCTTCAAAGGAAAAAAAAGTGACTTGATCAAATCTTGAAAAAATGATAATGACATCTCTCCTAGAAAATATACTGAGAGAGAATGAATGACTTTAGTGTAATGCATGTGGTGTATCTAGGATTGCTTATTTTAAAAAAAAGCAAGCGAACAAACAAGCAAGCAACATTGGGATCTACAGAAGTTTGGACCATGAATCTCCAGAAGTTCAAATACACCATGTAACATTAGAATACCAAGTAGAAATGTTTTGTGACTGTGATAAATCCCTCTTTTTGTTAGTAATGACAGCACATAGTATTTTAATATCTCATATGTGTAGTAAGGGTCATAATGTGTCTTTAAGAAAGCTAGAAAGATCTTGAAGAACAGCCTCAGTGGTCTAAGAATTAATGTTATCCCTATACTTTGGGGTTACTCACATGTTTCTTTCTTAAAAAAAAAAAAAAAAAAAAAAACCTGATCATGTTAGTCAGCAACTTGATATGTCTATAACTCCTTATTGTTATTAAATAGATTCCAAACTTCTTAATTTGATTTTTAATGTTTGTTGTAATTAAGCCCTAGCTTGTCTTCCTTCACTCATCCAGTCAATGTGTACACTCAACTTTCCAGCCAAACTCATTTTAAATCCCACCTCATTCCCTCTGAGATTGTACAGACTAACTGCTATGCATTCTGAAAATATCAGCTGAGATGTTACTTGCTCCTGAATGTCTTCTCTACCCTCAGTGTCTAGGCTAGAATTCTTTTCTTACTTGACCTATGACAATGCATTCTCTATTTATTTGCCCCTTTATCACAATTAACTATTGTGATAATAGTTCACATGTGTGAACTAGTAGTAGAACTAGTAGTAGAACTAGTAGTAGAACTAGTAGAACTAGATAATAGTTCTTCATGTGTCCATGAAAATAAGGACTGCCTATGACTTAATTATTGTATTGCTGGCACATGATAGACAGTAATTGTCATGATATTTGTCTGATTTATCCTTGTCTAGTTTATGCGCTTCCCTCACAATACCAAGCACAAAAGTTTGTAAGAGTACATTCAATGTAATTAGTAAAAACAACAAATACAAAAGTAGCTACCATTGATTTTTACTATATGCTAGCCACTATGTTAAGCAGTTTATAAACATTATTTCATTTAATCCATATATGAGGAAGATGCTATTATTATCCTTCTTTTACAGATGAGGAAATTGGCTTAGAGAATTTACTTGGGTTTTTGTGCTTGTTTTCAGAATCACCTCTAAAGTTGAAATTGAAATCTAGACTCTCTGACTATGTTGACTGTAATCTACATTCATCAAATATTTACAGATTCAATGAAATGTTAACAAAAGAGTGTGTCTACAACACAGTTATGACTTGAACATTCTAAAATGTCTTTGACTTGGATAAAGTTTTAAGAATACTTGGCTCTGGTTACCTTACAGTTTTTTTCCCAAAATGAGGCTGGAAGAAGCTTCACTGACAAATGAGTCTTCACAATTCTAGGAGATGCCATCTCTTTTAATTGTTTTACTCCTGATTTATAAAAAATAAAGGTTAGACAACTTCAAAAATTATAAATATTTACATGAATTTTATAGATATTTTAAAAATAGAAGTAACTAAGATTCTTTTATTAATGATAATGTTATTAATATATGCATATGAACTATGACAGAATTTTAGGTAGGAGAAATTATTTAAAAAATCAAATAAAACTTCATCACTTTGGAAAAATCATTATCAACATTTGGATAAAGAGCTTTCTATATAAATATATTTATATGTCCAGACTCACAGTTATCAAATACCAGATACATACCTAAAACTTTTAATATTTACTAATTATCCTTCTCCTCCATATATTATACTGATATTGCAATGCCAAGAAACATATGATATATCCTTAAAATTTTAATTATTTTTAGTGTCATTATATCATCTCTATTCTTTTCTTAATTACCATTTATGGTATTTCTATTTTTTTACAATATTAAAATAAAGTAATAAATGTCCTTTCGCATAAATCTTAAAAATTTATGGATATTTTTCTAGTGTTCAAAGTATTATCACGGTTAGCACATAGAGAGATAAATTCCCACCACTAGGCTCTACTAAACACATATAAGAGTTATCCTTATTCACTCTTTTCTAGGCACATGCTATACCATAAACTTTGTCAAGATTTTAATTTAAATGTGTATGCTTTAGTATGTAGAAGCATAATACTAATTGCCACTCTCAATTACAGTCTCTTTCCTTATATCATCTACATCCACACTTTTTTTTGTGTGTATATATATATATATATAATAGCTATTAAAATCAATGTAAACATTACCATTCATCATCTCGCCTCTTCTGCATTCCAGGAAAGGTATTCGATTAAAAATGACATCTTTTTTGCACTTTTCCACATCACCCTCTTTAAATATCATGTCTACAATTTCACTCACCCAGGTCGTGCCTGTGAAAATTACACAAACCTGAGACTCCCACTGACCATGCTGGGCTGGTGATGAAACTGATGCATTTAGAGCTGGATAAAGTAGAGTGTTACCAGTGTAATATTTGAAAGGCATCAAAATAGCCCCAGGCCCCAAAATAGCCTTGATAAATATGGGTGAATATTATAGTAAAACATACCTGTGCCAGGAGTCCCAGTTTGTCCATGATAAATTGTGACATTGTGCAAGCTGATAACAGTTTGGATCTGAATATTTACATTTAAAAGGTCAGGAGGCTTGAATAATAGGTGATACTCTCAAGCATGCTTTCAAACACAAACTTTACTGATAGCTTTTTATGCCTCGAGTGGAGTACATAGTTCAGAGGATACAGAAGAGAATAAATCTGGCCCTTGCCCTGTGGTGATCAAAGGCCCTTTGAAGAGTTAGAAACAATAATTACAATACTTTGTTTCCTTAAGATGCTATGATCTTAACACGGGGGTTTCAAGGACTGCAAAACAGGAACACTTAGTTCAGTATGATGTTGCTGCTGTGATGTTTCAACAAGAAATGCCTTTAAGAGAACATAATAGTTGAGCTTAGCCTTGACAAATTATTGGCATAAATTCACCAGTTTTGTGAGGTAGGGATGGGTTTTACCAAGTAGAAGAACTGTCTTTTTTAAAAACAATCAAAGGTCAAATACTTTAGAATAATATGGTCATGAGGAAAATAATTGGAAATAGATTGTAAAGCCTAAATCAAAGAGGCTACCTGAAGAGCTGGGGGAAATGAGACTATAGAGGCAAGTAGGCAGCAAGCAGAAAATGCCTTGTAGAGTTGCTTTCTGAAAGTTTGAAAGGCATTGACATACATTAAGCAAGAAAGTGAGATTATCGGCAGTGTGTTTTGGAAGAAGTCCTCTAGTGGTAGACTAAACAGAACAATGGAGTGAGGGGTCAGCAAGGAGAGACAAGAGACCCAGAAGAGACTGACTCTGAGACACATTTACAAAACATGATAGACAAAACATTTTGACTGACTGTAGGCGATGAAGAAGCAAGGAGTGAATGTGGAATAGCTCTCAGGCTTCCTCTTCAGCTGACTGGTATTGCACTGACACAGATCCTGACAAGGAAGTGGACGAAGAGCAATGTCAGAGCATCCAAAGGGCAGAGAGTCAGAGGGCCCAAAGACATATTTAGTGTTTGACATATTTAAATGCTAAATGGAAAAACAAGATAGAGAAGTCTGAACTGGACCCTTCTAGTTTCTGAAGGTCTATGCTTACGAGTTCGGAACTACAACAGTTGAGCTAACCTTAGAAAAAAGATATTGTTTAAACACAAAGTTTTGGGGATGAACTAATAGAAAAGCTGGTTAGCTTAAAAAGAGGTGGTTTTTTTTAAAATCTGTAAAAACTGGTTATACTTTGTCTATACAACAATGACAATAATGACATCAGGTAAACATGGTTAGTAGTCTTAAATTTTAGTTATGGCTCTATACTTATCCATCTACAGTACATAATTTTCTAATGTGGCCAAAAATACCCATTTCTCCCCTTTTTATTCCTATCAACTAACTTGATATTCCTAGAACATTCCACTCAACAGCAGAACATTATCAAGTGTACATTCACCAGCTAGACTATATTCTGAACTGTTAAATAAGGTTCAGTAAATTTAAAAGGCTTGAAACCATACAGAGTATATTCTTTGACCATAATGGAATTAAATTGAAAATCAATTTAAAAATCCTGAAAATTAGACAATAAACTACTAAATCATACAAAGGTTGAAGAAAAAAATCACAAAGTAATTAAATACATGTTTACCTACCTGTGCAAATGATTATACATTTATAGTTTTATATATCATATTTTATAAGTAAATGCACATGTACATGCATTTAAAATTGAAAGTTTCATATATGTTTTGAGTTTATTTTAAACAAATGGAATTAGAATAGTTAAATGTAACTGATTTGTATGGGACAAGCAAGATAGTTACACTGCAGGTCAGTAGAATGGGAAGTGTTCCTCGTAAGGAATTTAATTCCCAAGGGGAACACAGTATCACAAAAATATAAATGCAATGTATTTCATGTTACTCTTTAAGCTTTTTATGAAGATGGTAGCCTTGATAATGGGTAATTTATTTATAGAATGAAGTTCACTGAACTCTTGGTTGTGAATTTTCTTAGGCGATAAAGAACATTTTAGTCAGTTCAGAGTGTATGAATGGGGAAACAAAACATAAGAGAAGCACTGGAAAGGTCTCAGCTTTGTGAGACAGCCAGATGTGCTGACATCATGAAGGGTTGCCTCTTTCTGCTTCCATGCTGCGTAGAGAATTTCATGAAAGAGATAATAAACATATGGAATAAATTACTGGAAAAGGCAATTGGAGGAGAGTACAGATGAGCTCAAGAGATAGCTGGACTTGTTTCCGGAGAAAAAGAATTGATGACTATTACAGGGAAGCAGGAAGTTTGTGTTAGCCTGCATGGGTACTTTTTCTTTTGCATAATTTTTACAGATTTACTACTTTACATTTTATGTATTTTCAAATCCTTTATCTAAGGAATATCCTCCCCAAATCACACTGCTGTTTTTTTACAAACAGTTTTTTTTTTCAACTTTATTTTCCATGAGGCCCCATAAACTTAGGCACAGGGCAGCAAGAACTATTTCTTGTAGTTTATTTAGTAAACTTTGCTGATACTGACTACAGCTTTTATTCGCTAATGTAATCTTTCTCTTAGCTGTGATCATTGAGAATTCAGCTTTACCTGTTCATTCCTCCTCAACTTCTATCTTTCCAATCATGATCATGGCTAAATTTCATAATGTTTGAAAAATTATGTTGAATATTTATGATTCTTCCTAACTCCTTTTGAATTTTACCTTGAAGTATTTTCAAATTTTCTGGGGCAACTCTGTAATATAAACAATATACTCTTATTATACTTTAAAAGGGAAGTTATGAGTTATCTCCTTTTCCTCAGGTTTTTAAAATATTTTTCGTCTTTCAATCACAGTTGACATGCAATATTATATTAGTTTCAGGTGTACAATCACATGATTAGACATTCACATAACTCACAAAGTGATCACCCCAATAAATCTAGTGCCCATCTGACACCATATATAGTGATTAAAATATTATTGACAGTATTCCCTATTCTGTGCTTTATATCCCCTTGACTATTCTATAACTACCAGTTTATACTTCTTAATCCCTTCACCTTTTTCTCTCATTTGCCAAGCTCCCACCCATCTGGCAACTGTCATAATATTCCCTATATTCAAACCTGTTTTTGTTCTGTTTGTTCATTTATTTTGCTTTTTAAATTCCACATATAAGTGAAATCATATGGCATTTGTCTTTCTCTGACTTATTTCATTCAGCACAATGCCATTTAGATTGATCCATGTTGTTGCAGGTGGCAAGATTTTATTCTTTTTTATGGCTGAGACATATTTCATTGTATATATGCACCACTTTTTCTCTATCCATTAATCTATTGATGGACACTTAGGTTGCTTCTCTATCTTGGTTATTGTAAATAATGTTGCAATGAATATGTGGATATATACATCTTTTCCATTTAGTGTTTTGGATTTCTTCAGATAAATACCCAGAAGTGGAATTTGATGGGTGTTTCTTTGTCTTTTGTTATAACCTCTGTTTTAAAATCTAATTTTGTCTGACATAAGTGTTACTACCCCAGCTTGTTTGTTTGTTTGTTTCCATTTTCATGAAATATCTTTTTCCATCCTTTTAATTTCTTTCGGCTGTGAGGACTGGCCACAGCCACCATAAATGATCTGCTGTGCAAGGGCCAACCCCATGGAGAAGAACTCACTTCAGCAGGGCTCAGGTACCTGCTGAGTCCATCCCTTGAGGGTGTTGCTCATGGAAGTGGTAGGTGGTGCTTCAGCTTGATCTGAAGCTGCGCATCTTGTCCACCACAAGTGCTGACACTGTACTTCCCCAGCAGGTGCAGACCAACATTGGCCACTGCCTGTGCCCTGCCTGTGGCCACCTGGCATAGGCTACAAAGCAATCTGCAGATGGCTGCTGGGCTCAAAGCTTCCCTGGAGAAGCCAAGTTGCCAAGTAAAGGTGGTTGTTGTTTGTCCTAGGCCTGGTACCACTTAGCAAGAGTATCAGATATGCAGAGGCTTGTTTGAGAGATTTTATGGAAATCCAAAGCATGAGCCAAGAGAAGGCATTTGTAGCTTCTGGAAAAGCTACTGGAAATGCTTGGGTGGGCTCAAAGGTTGGGTTATGGTGGGGTCTCAGTGAATCCACCAAGGTGGGGCAAACAGTGTGAGCCAGGATGATGAAAACTCAGATATGGCACCCAAGCGTCAGCTCTGTGTGGAGAGGGCTCAGCAAAGGACAATGGCTTCAGACTTCACTTCTGACTAGGAGAAAGCTACTCCTCTAGCTTTTGCCCTGTTGCTAGTTATTCTCAGTACATCCAAGGCATCTTTTGATCAGCTGCCCCAGTACTGGAGCTCAGAAGAAGTGAGTCTGAGTTAATCTGTGTATGGGCCCTTTAAGATGAACACCTGGGACTCTAAAAGTGCTCTGTCTCACTCATCCATGTCTCCACTGGTTTTTACAGCCAGAAGTTATGGGAATTTCAACTCCTGGCACTGGAACCCTGGTCTGGAAGGCCTGGTGTGAGGCTGAGACCTGTGCTTTTCACAGGGGACCTCTGCAACCAAGATATCTTTTTATTTTTTAACTGCCACATCATGGGTGTGTGAGCAGCTGGTTTTGTGTTTCTACCCCTCCTACCAGTCTCCATGTGGCTTTTTCTTTATATCCTTACTTAACAACTCTATTCAGCTGGATTTCAGGGGGTTCTGAATGATGGTTGTTCTGTAGTTTAGTTGTAATTTTGATGTGATTGTGGGAGGTTCCAAGTACCATTTTTATCCACCATTATCTTGCCAGAAGCCAACAGTACCCATTTTTAATGGTTTTACTCAATTTATAGGTGCGGATTATTATGATCTTAGAATAGAGCTATCAATGCCACTTTTTCCATCTCTACAAAAACTACTATGTCTGTCTTTATTTAATATAGAGAGTGAGTGTGGAAGGAGTGAACAGCTTAGTATTTACCATGCAAAGTGGGTCTGCCATTGCTAGGAGAAAAGGAACGGCTTAGGCATAACAAGGAGACTTACCAGATTTGGGATAGGTGACAATGACAATGTCATCTGGCCTTGCCTGGAATGCTTCTACATCATCCCAATATTTGATGAAATCTTTATACATTAAAATTCCATGGACTCTACCGAAGAATTCAGAATCATCACATTTGGAAGAATCCATTACAGAGTGGTACACTGAAAAGAAAATAAAGCATGTTTTCCACTTTGTAAGTGCTTTATAAAGTTTTGACAGTAATAATAGCTCTGTATATTGAGGTTCTCTTGTCCATCCAGCGTTTTTTAACAGTTGAGCATATTGGTTAAATGTATATTTAAGGAGTATATAACATAGTCTTGACACTTTAAGAGTTTCTAATCCTTTTCAGAAGATAACTCTAACATAGGAAAACTAATAAAATACATGGCATTAAAAAGCAAAATATTTAAAACTACATAAAATATATGATACATTGGTATTATCATGTTTATATGTACTATTTATATATAATACATTTCATAATGAATGAAAACAATGGAACATTCAATTTCTCCTTCAAAATTGCTGGGCATATAAAAGACTAAGAGGTTCAGAATACAACAATATTTTGATAAATAATCACTTTGATTAATCATGTCTACATTAAATAACAATAAAGCTGATGGACATATTTGATACCTATTGCAAGTTCTCAAAGTCAGAGTTCCCTTAGTTCCTGAAATTTTTTTACTTAGTGAAGAAATTCAAATGTTTGGTGAGTATATTTTTAAAACAGATGAAGTTAATGAGTGTGAAAGTTGGAGGTAGGTGGGGTGGAGGAGAGTGGTGGGGACAATATGGGGACAACTGTAGTTGAACAGCAATAAAATAAATAAAGAAAATTGGAAGAATTATACTTGCAAAAAAAGAAAGAAAGACATTGGTGTTTGTTTCTTCATGAGTGAGTAGGTTCAGCATCCAGTTTCTACAGTATAGTCTTGTACACCAAAGTCAGGTCTGTTTTCCAGTCAATGCAAAAAGAAATGAACCATGTTCTAAAGAGCTACTAAAAAACTATGTGGGTTACAACTAAATAACTATAAAAACTGTAAATGGCAATATATAATAAATATCTTTTTGCAAAAAAAACAAATAAAAAACAATGAAATTGATAACACTGTAATGGATACCTAAGACAAGATTCTTGAGCATATAGAAGGTTCTTCTGTGACCTTTAACCTCACCTTTACTTTTCTGTCTCATTTAATCATTACTATAGTAGTAGAAACTCCCACTAGTGATTTGTCTGAAAATTTTAAAGTTAAACCATATGGTAATTATTTAATAATTCGTCTCCTGATCCCACAACAAGACATTTCATGTTCAGGGTCAGTCACAGAGTTTTTAAGTAAATTTTCTTTCATTGGTTTTCAACTTCATTTACTACCATTTTCCCCACAGATTTCTCCATTGTGAGTCTTTTATTTAGCATCTCAACTAATTTTATCCTTCTTTGACATTAGTGTTTCTAGATCTCTATTTAATTCACTTTTTCTCCAAAAGCTGCCTGGTAGGTTGTTATACACCCATAGATTTGTGACCGCTGTAGTTTTTATTGTGTTTGTCAGAGAGTTTCTATCACAACAGGAGGCAGTAGTTCTTTTAGCTGCCTGATATGTTCCTCTTAACAGAGAGTCCTAATCCATGAGAAACACACTGTGAAGAGGAAATGAAATTAGTAGATACTGTAACAAATGAATTAACCCCTAAGAAAGAAATATCTAATGGTAAAATTTTAGAAAAATAAGGATCCTATAAATCAAACCAAATAATTAGACCATAGACTTATACTAGGCTACACATTACAGATGAAAACTTTCAGATATCGCCTCCTACCTTTTGGTCACCAGCATCTGACGCTAAATCCCATTGATTCTATCTTAGTTATTTTCCTCTTTTCCTATTGTTTGGTCACTACCCTAGTTAGGAACCTCTCCAACTATGGATTTAATATATATAAATAGCTTTCCCATTGGCCTTCCTGTAAGAAGTTCATATATCCTCTCTCTGTAACCACCAGAGGAAGGAAATGAATGTTATTCACTTATGTTTTGTCATACTTAAAAGGTTTTATTTTAAAATTGTATTTATAAGTCACAAGTTTCTAAGTAAAAACAAATATTATTAGGTTTCTTTCATCCTGCATGAGACTCCTTGAAGATGGAACCATATTTGTCTTACACAAAGAAGGGTAAATATGCATATATTTATGCATACATGTAAATGTGCATATAAATATATTATTTTTATATGATTGTTGAAAAAATGGAATAGAGAAAAGAGAATGTGTCCTCTTTATTTTACTCTTAAAAAAATCACACCTAGTAGTATTGCAGTCATGCTTCCAAATATATATTAAATTATACTTATGCACATATTTTCTATTTTACTTTTATTTGTAATCTATTTTTTAAAATCTTTTAAAAATATTTTATTTATTTATTTTTAAAGCGAGGGGGAGGGAGAAAGAGAGGAAGAGAAACATCAATGTATGTTTGTCTCTTACATACCCCCTACCAGGGACCTGGCTTGCAATCCAGGCATGTGCCCTGACAGGGAATCAAACCAGCAACAGTTTGGTTTGCAGGCTGGCACTAAATCCACTGAACCACATCATCCAGGGTTTGTAATCTATTCTTTCATTGAACTATATAATGTGAACATATTTTGGTGTTGATATGTAAATTCTGTTTTTATTCTTATAAATGACACATAGTTGTCCATAGTATGAATGTAACATAGATGATACAATTCTTTATTGATGGAAATTCCTGTTTTCACAATTTTTTGAAGTAGTGTTTTAATGAATATCTTTGAGCATCTGTATTTTTACACTTATCTTTGCAGTGATATTGGGAATGCCAAAATAAAAGTTATGCATGTGTAAAGTATTGATAAATATTTTTAACAAATCACTGAAATATTGTACAAATTTGCACAGTATATGAAAGTTCTTATTTTCTCACATCCTCACCAGCACTGGAAATTATTTGTTGTAATCTTTCATAATTGAAGATATATATTTTTAAATCTGTATTTTATAGATATTTTGTATTTTTTCATGTTTTCACATTTTATAAATTTATTGGTTATTTTAATCATTTTTATCCATTTTGCCCATCAGGATTATTGCTTTTTCTTGATTTACAGTTAGTAATTTATTATTGATTTATATATTAAAAATACATTTTTTCCACTTTTGTAATATTATTGTATAGAATTTTATTATCCATATAATCAAGTGTGTTAAATGTTTGCCTTATGATCGGTATGGCTACCTAAGTATTTAAAGGTGCATATATAATGAAAAAGTTCATACATTTATATTAATTTAGATGATTAATGTGTGCATAGTAGAGAAAACAGTTAAGAATATGAGCTCTAAAGTAACCTTGGTTTAAATCTTAGCCTTGTTAATTGAAATTGTATGATCTTGGCAAATTAACTTGACTGTGCTCCATTTTCTCATCTACAAATTGAGGATGTTAATAATTATACTTGTGTGAAACAATTATTGGGAATTCAATTAAAGTATAATCCTGGCCAATTGCAAATGTTTAATAAGTATGAGCTTTTGTTGTTATTATGGCACATCTATATGATAAAGTAGAAGAACTAGACACTTGGACCTTCTCAGTAATAGTACACATTACATAGTAATATCTGTTCAAAGCAAGGAAAATATTTGTTGTCGAAAAATTCCTATGAATGTAAACAGAAAGTTAGCTGAAGAAAATCAGAGTCAGTGATCTGTTTTCTACTGGAGAGGGTAAATACTATAGTCTAAAGAGTAAACTCAACTTTGTCAAAACCTCCCGCTCAGATATATCAGATGTAATCTCACCAAAATTATGATATTTTTATTAGAACCAGTCTTGTTAATAAATCAGCTTGTTCTCCAAACCTTCCCTTGCTCTCAGAAAATAGACCTTTCACTGGACGGAATGTGTATGAAAAGCCATGCTTGCCCTCCCTACTAATTTGTTTATTCATATGAACAACTTTCTTGGTGTTCTGCCAAATGCGAAAGAATTGGCTTATAGCCAGCTGGGAGTAGCTGATTTATCATTGAAGAGCTGTATGACTTCTGGCAGCCCCTTCATGATCAATTCTGGACTCAGGATTAAACTAAGTGGTGTATAATAAAATCTTTCTTTGTTTAACTACTTTTGATAAATTATCTCATATCACAATGTATGAACATACCTTCTAGCTAATCTGTTCTCTCAAAAAATCTGTTTAAATTAGAAATGGTCAGTTTTATTTTGTAAGTGATCATGTAGGTTACTGTTGTCTAGAAACACCATAAAAAAGAAGTTAAAACTCTAATTCATAAATTCAATTGAATTCAGAAAGATTTTTTCTTCTTTCTCTCTCTATTTCTTATTTCCTGCCTCTTTTTTTCTTCCTTTGTTTGACCTCCTCTTCTCCATCCCCCAATCTGCCTTTCATTCAGCAAAGACTCTCCGTGTGAGTGCCTACTTCACCCCCTAGAGCAGCGTGAAGTGCTGGGATTCCGTGGTGAGTATATGCATAGAACTCACTCAGTCTTCACCATCTCAGACTTACCTAGTTTTAGGTAAAATGTCTGAAAGCAGAGAACATCCTTTGTACATGATTCTATCCCAGGCCCCAGCACTGTGTCACAAAGTAGATGCTCAAAAATACTTACTAAACTTAATTGTTAGTTCAAGTCTCTCTGGTTTCCCTAGTTTTTATTAAAGACTCCTAGATAAAATAGGTGCTATCCTGCCAAAGATCTTCTGTCACCACTTGCCCAAGGACTTGTATTTCTTTTGTATTTATCAGATGCCTCTCTCTTAACAGTAACAGTGATGTTTGCAATACCCATGGTAGTAACAGACTGTTTCTGATATATTTCACACAAGTAAACACCAGACTAGAAGTCAGTCTTCACTGGGTTTCTACCTTGTTTGCTTTATTTCTTCGTAAGTAAAATGGAGAATATATCTAGTGAGCAGGTCTTACAAAGTAACTAAGATACTGTCATTTATGTTAAAGCTCTTAAAACAGAAAAGCACTACATAAATGCAAGATGCAATTTTTATTGACACACAGGATTTAAAAAGATTTTAAATGCTTTACATTACAAAGTGACTAAAGTATTGCGAAAGATTTTATTCTTTCTATATTTCTTTTTTCAACAACTTTATAATAATATTAAAAATACAACCTGTCCAGATGATCCTGTGAAGGAAACTGGGTGATTCAATGTAGTTTTCCTCAAATCCCCACTCAGGTTTTAAGCTGCAAGAAAAGATGAGTTGTGTGTGCATCTGTAATGTTTCTGAGGAGCTTTTATTCCTAATGCCAGAGAAGAAGGCGGGGATTAATTTGTGGGCTTGGCTTTCCAGAGTCTGTGATGCAATGGAGAAACACGAATACAGATCCATACCTGCAAATGCAGTCAGTCGCACACAGTCATGCTCATTCATACAGAGATGTAGACTGCCTCTACTGTTATTTTTTCTTCTTGGCTCATAATCAAATTCTTAGATTTGCCAAAGTTCATCAGTGGGTTAGGGCGAGGGAGGAACAGTAAATGAAGGGGAAGATAAGGGAGAAAATTTGAGCAAAGTACACCAGAACTTGGGAAGAAAAACCTCTTATCCACTCACTGATGAATAATAAAATTATTAAGGTTGACCTGCAAAGTATAAATTTGCTGGAGGAGTGAGAGGAGAGGAGAAAATGACAGGGAAGAAACAGGAGGGCCATGAGGACCCTGGATCAGGAGACCAACTCATTTTACTAACACCTGTCAAAGAAAGCTTTATAGTACTTGGGCGTGTCCTAACGAGTCAAATGGAAAATATCTTCTATTTAAAATGTTTACCTATAGTCTTAAGCAGCCCTGAAAATCAAAACCAGATGACAGCTAAGGAAAGCATGTAAACATCACTCACCTTAAGATTATTATTTTTAAAATCTCACTTCTCTCTGCTCTGAATCACAGGCTTAACACAAGGTTTATTGTGGAATTTCCAGAACAAGTTATCCATTTGGCATCATTGGAATTTAGATAAAAAGATGAGAAAAGTAAAATGCCAAGTGTTTGTGGAATCTGTGAATTCTACACATTTCTTTTCACATCTCTGTACCTACTCTCTCTTTAGGTGACAAAATTTTCCCTTGTTACCACACCTCCATCCTCATCAAAACCTCCAACTCAGTTCCAAAACTGATTAGTTCTCATTTGTCTCTCAATCTTTCACTAGATTGCACATCCTTGGGAAGGCTTTGGTGACACTGGCAAGACTGAATATTCCACAGAATGACCTTCAAACCCTGTACTTGCTGTAAATGAGCCTTATTCTACTATGGTAAAGTTAAATTTTACTTCTCCACCTTCTTTATGAAGGGATTGAGAAAAAATAAATTATTAGACTGCAGATAGCTTAATAATAGGGTCTTACTCTATAATTAGTACATTTCATGGCATCTGGGATCTAGGGATTGAAAATACAGGGTTTGGGACAAATAACACCCCTTTTTATTACATAAAAATCTTTTATTACAAAATCATAAACATGTAATTCTGTAACACAACAATATCACGCTCAAGCACACCAGATGACGTTTTAGGTGAAATGTTCAAATTGCTATCCATCTCATGTGAGACATTCATGTTCCCTACCAACCACACTCAATAGCATTACTGCTACTGGACCCTGTATACTAATGAAATAAAAGTTGAAGTGTTTAAGAAAGACAAGAAATTAAGAGAACCATAGTTGTTGGTTATAGAAGGTGTTACTATCCAACCCTGCCCAAAGGAAAAAAAAATAGTTAAGTGGCTCTGAGAAATAGGGCATTTCATAATAAAAGTGAAGGTGCAGCATGAGAACCCAGGGACTCAAGGTTACATTTTATATTATTTGGATTTATGTAGTTGGTCATTTTAATTTTATTTTTATTTGTGTATAATAAAATGTATTAAAAACATTTAATCTTCAAATATGCAAATATAATAACATGGACTATAATTTTTTACCATGTTCCATAGCTTATTTTTTTTTAATAATTAATGAGAATCTGTGAGGTTTTCTTTTTGCTTACCAAAAATATTCTTTCATCCAAAATGTCAGGATGTGATCACAATCTAATTTGAATAGCTTAACCTTCTGACCATTTTTATCTTATCTTTCAATTATAAGCACCCGGCTGATGGGATACTACTAATGCTTTAAATCATGTGATGCTGACAACCACCAATGGCCAAAAGACCTTTATCCTTAGAAAATCTTCTAAACAATGAGGTTTCCTTGCTAATAAAAATAAAACAATAGGCAAAATAGCCAGCTTAACCTTCATTCTTCTCCTTAAGCAATAAGTACAAAAGAAATTAGAAAATGTTTGTGTTATTGGTCTAACGTTTCCTCCTTTGTACCCTCAATCCAGGGGGAAAAAATTTCCAGATAAGCACCTACTTTTAAAAATATTTATCTCAGTTCTTAGAATTGAGGTGGGCTTGCTATCATCCCTGTCATACTACTGCTGTCATGTTCTAAACCATTCAAAATAAGTGTGGAATTAGCATGTCTGTGGGAAAAAATGTTTCCAAAACAATGGTTGTTCCTTATTAGTGACCACCAAGCCTTTTCTTTTCCTTCTGTATTACACACAGTCCTCTTGGGTCAAGTTTAAGGATCCTAGCTTTTGTTTTATAAATGACAAGATTTTAATATCAATAATGAAAAAATAAGTGACAGGATGACTGAGCACTTTTTAAATTATCATAATTGAAAAAAATTATTTTTAGAACATTTTTAAATGTACAAATATTTGAGCAGCTAGTGCAAAACAATTTCTCCCTTGTACATTTCCCCCATTGATTAACATCTTGCATTAATGTGGTACATTTGCTACAATTGAAGAACCAGTATTGACACATTAGTATTAAATAAAGTCCATAGTTTACATTAGGGCTCATTTTTTGTATCGCACAGCTCTATCATTATTGACAAATGCAGAATGCCATGCGTCCACCATTATGGTATCATAGAATAGTTTCTCCAACCTAAAAAACCTCTTGTGCTCCACCTATTCATCCTGGCTGTTGTTGATGTAAAGACATCCAAATACGTAGAAAATTTTTATGAGTTTATTTGAACCAAACTGACACCATATGCTTGGGAGCAAGATCTCAAATGCTTTGGACAACAATTTTGCAGCTTCTTTTATGTGTTTGAAATCAAGGAGAGAACTAAGGAAGATTACATGGAGGTGGGAGAAAGTCAGGCAGAGATCAGATTACAGGATAGATAATCAGATTAGACACTCCCTTGAGAGTGGTTGTTTCAAAGGTATGTAAACTAATGTAGATGCACAGAAACAATGGACAGGGCTTGCTTAAGACAAAAGTAAGCCTTTTAGTTAAAGAGAAAGAGAGAGAGTGAGAGAGAGACTTTATATGAATGAGGTGTGACTACCCACCATGACCTATTTATGATCCAATGACCTGTGAGGTTACTTCCCATAGAAGCCCATTTTTTCATCCATTCTCCTCCCCTGAAGTCCAGACAACCTCTAACATTTTTATTGTCTCTATAGTTTGTGCCTTCTTCAGACTGTCATATTGCTCCAGCCAAACAATATGACAAAGGTTAACTGAAAAGGTAACCTTTTCAGACTGTCTGCTTTGACTTACCAATATACATTTAAGATTCTTTCATGTCTTTTGGTGGCTTGATAGCTCATTTCTTTTGATTGCTGAATAATATCCTATTGTCTGAATGTACCACAGTTCGTTTATGCATTAACCTATGGAAGGATATCTAGGCTGCTTCCAATTTTTGAAATTACAAATAAAGCTGCAGTTAACATTAATGCACAGGTTTTCCTGTAGACAGAAGTTTTCATCTCATTTGGGTAAATATTTAAGAGTGTAATTGCACCCTGGCTAGTATGGCTCACTGGGTTGAATGCAGACCTGTGAACCAAAGTGTCGCAAGTTCAATTCCCAGTCAAGGTACATGCCTGGGGTGTGGGCCAGGTCCCTAGGGAGGCAAGTGAGAAACGACCACACATTGATGTTTCTCTTCTACTCCCCTTCCCTTCCCATCTGTCTAAAAATAAATTAAATAAAATTTAAAAAATAAAAAGAGTGGGATTGCTTGATAGTGTGGTATGACTATTGTTAAAGAACAAATATCCCATCACATACATTTGCAAATCTATTTGCTTTATTAAATAATTCACAAAAACAGCAGCAGCATCTTGTGTAGCAAATACAAAGGAGGTCCTAGAAGCTATACAATGTGGAAGGCTTTTATAGGCAGGAAGTGGGTAGGACAAGTTATTAGCAAAAGGAAAGAAAGGATTGTTTCAGGCAAGTTTACCTTCCATTAGGGGAAAGATGGGGTCTTACCAGGCAGATTGCCTCTGGCTTCCTTTGGGGAACTGAAGAATGCTCATGTGACAGATTACCTCATTAATGCTGACCAGAAAATTCCAGACTGACTTAGTAAAATTACAGTCAGGGAGAAGTTTGAAATTGCAATTTAGGTATTAAGTCCAGGTTTAGTGTCTTGGGTTTTAGCTCAAGTGACTCCATTTGAAGGTTGTGTTTTTCTTTTTAACAAGTCTAGAAAACTAAAACTCAATACAGACTTCACAAAGCTCCTGAGGATCTTATCAGAAAAGAAAGCCATACCATAAACTTTTTAGTAGCAATCATTTTAGCATGTGTGTATTTTGATGTGTCAGAAATTTTAAATAGTTTTCAAAACTCAACATCTTTGTTTAATGTCAGTGAAAGAAAATTTCTTGAATTCAGATTTTGGCAATGTCAAACTTAGTAGTTTATCTTTTCATTGTCATTCACATCAGATTTGTTCTTTCTATCTAATTTTCGAGTTAGCTTTAAAGCTAAAAACAGGAGTTGTTGGCCTATAAATTGTAGTGTTGATAACAAATTAAACTTATCCAAACATTTTGACAGCTTTGTGCATTTTAGAGTAATAACTACATGTTAAAAAGACTATAATTTATGTTTTTCCCCTCATAGGTCAACAAAAATTAGTGTAGTATTACCATACTTTTAAAAATGACACAATAAATTTGTAAACATTTCTGAAACTTCTCACGTTATGGCTCTATTCTCTTTGGATTTATTTATTTTGTAGGTAGTTTTCCCCTTGAATTCAAGCAAGTATGTGCTGGCAGGAAGACTGTGAATTCACGTTTTCCTCATATTGTTTAGATTCCTTCCCTCTTCAGAGGGTATATTTCTCTAAGATGATATCAATGTGTAGGTTTAAGTTTTTTTTCACTTACCCCTTCCTGAATTCCTTATTTTAAATTCTAGACTAATTAAAAACATTTTGAAAAAAATATTAGTAGCATACTTATTTTATAGAAGTCAGCCTTTTTCCTGGTACCATGTTAACCTGTACCTAGTACTAAGCTCTTTCTTTATTCATAAATCTGCAACACCAACAAGGATAATAAGAGGAGGTAATGAAATTAACAGAATATGTACTATATGACACCCAGTTTACATATAGTTATCTATTATCTTCACATTTATTACATGGACATATGTCCTAGAACTATGTTGTGAGGCTTGGTCAGCAGGTGGAAAGACTCACCCATGATATTGGAATCCAGCAACAAGAAGAAGCTTCATGGTAAGAGAGTGAGAGAGTGAGAGTGAGAAAAAGGGAGTGAGAGAACTTGGGTTAATTATAAACCCTTTCCAGAAGACATACACTTAATCTTTAAAGTGACTTACACTTGAACTGACTTTTTTGATCAAAAATAATAATCGCATAGCAAGTAGGCAGAAGCGCAGTAATGACGTAATTGACAGGTGGCTACGTGGTGTCAGGAACTGGAGCACAGGGGAATTTATGCTATTGGAACAGTCAGGCTATATACACTGACAGCTGGCAGACAGGGAGAGAAAGAGGCAAGCAAGTGGTAGAGGTGTTGCTACAAGGCTGTTGCTCAAAAGCAGTACTGATTTCCAGACAGACAGAAAAACCAAGTCTGATTCCTATACAAGAGGAAATAAGGGAACCAGGTGAAGAAGATTCAGATGGAAAAAGTGAAAAACCTGGAATATAAGGGTTTTGGTCATAAGAAACAGCCCTAGTCATAAGAAACAGTTTGTAAAATGGCTAAATCATAGTTAAATATTGATAACATTATATATTGTTTCATACGGGCTTATTATATCTCAGGAATGATGTTAGGAACTTTACATAGATTATCTTTTTTTAATTTTCACAATAATGCTAATGAATTAGCACTATTATCCTCACTTTATGATGGGGGACCTGAAAAAAACCCGGAATGTATTTATAAAAAATTGTGTATTTATTCTTACACATTCAAATTTCAGTCACCTTCAAAGTACTCTCCATTTGATGCAATACACCTATCGAGACCTTTTTTCCACTGCTGAAAACAGTTTCTAAACTTGTCAATTTTGATGCCTTTTAGTGCTTATGCTGTTTTTTGTTTCACCTCTTTCACAGCGGCAAAACATTTCCCATTGAGGACATTTTTTAATCCAGGGAAACGAAAAAAAAAAAAAGTCACTTGGAGCTACACTGGGTGAATAGGGAGGGAAGGATATGGGGGTCATGCCATTTTTGGTCAAAAACTGCTGAACATTCAGTGCAGTATAGGCAGGTACACTCATAAATCACCCATCATGAAATGGGCAAATGTGCTGAAAGTCTTAAAAAAAAATTCGCTAAAGCTTAATACAGCCTCTTGCATCAATGCCAGCTGGTACACTGATACAGGTGGGTTCCTAGAACACTCACCTAGTGGGGGAAGCCTGTACTACAAGGAGTTGCCCTCCAGAATATAATTTCATTTGAAGTGGGGGAACCCTCCCTCATAAAACAAAAGAATAAAAGCCCAGTGGGTGCCCTGACTAGTGTTTCTCAGTTAGTTGGGAGTCCAGCAAGGCGAAAGGTTGCCTGTTCCATTCAGGTCAGGGCATATGCTTGGGTTGCATGTCTGGTCCCTGGTCAAGGGATGTGCGAGAGGCAACCGATCCATGTTTCTCTCACACGTTGATGTTTCTCTCACTCTCCTCCTCGCTTCCCCCTCTCTAAAAATAAATATATAAATACTTTTTTAAAAAGCCCAGTAGGCTTGGCATGTTGCATAAATTTATAACCATTAGGCTCACTTGGAATTTGAGCCCAAACTAACCCAAGAACCCATTCATAGAATCCTATGGCAAAGGACTGTAGCAGCTAAATAACCTTAATCTCTCTGTACCAACCCTAATTTGGTCTCCACTCTTCCTACTTCCTCCAAATTCCTGGCATAATTGGCTTCAGAGCATGGGACAATGTCACAGCTGTGCAAACCAGAAACTTTGGGGCTTGGATTTAGTATTGTTTATTACTTGTGTCAGATTCCTATTGCTGGATTTCTGTAATGATATATAAGAAAACCTTTGCAGGACTGGGGGGTGATGCTGGAAAGAGACTGCTTTTTAGAATTATCTCAACTATTTCCTAGTCAGTTAATTCTCAAACCTGATGGCACCTGGTGACATTTGTGGTGGTACGACTTTAGCTGCACCGGGCAAGAGAGGGATGGGCTGGTTGGCCTGAGGGAGGGATGTTGCCAGAGGTGCTATGCAGCCAGTGGCTGCTGGTAAACTGTGTGTAGTTCCAGAGGCTCTGCTTGAGTGGGTCCTGGGGATGTGGAGCTGCTCTGGAGGGTGGGCAGAGATGTACCTGGGACTTCGGCTGGTGGCACTTGAGCTCTTAGCCCAGGTCCAAGGCAGTGCACTACCAGCCCCTTTACACCTACAAGGTCTGTGGAACCCAGTCCTCCAAGCAAATCTCCTACCAGGTTTCTCACCAGGTCATGGTCATTATGACCTGCCCTGGCTGCCAAAACCAACATATCATCACGGACATCCTGGGCTGGTTCCACGACTTGGATGGCAAGAGGAATATTGAAGAAATCCAGGAGGTAAAAGAGAAAAGGTTTGCCGAGTGACTGTTGATGGGCCCTGGAGCTGGTTATAGAGGCTGCAAAGCCCCAAAGTCCATCATGGCTCCGGAAGAGGATGAGGACCAGGATCCCTCCCACCCTGGCACCATGGAGCCCAGATGACCCTGCCTTCTACCCTCCAGAATGATGTTTTGGCCCTGGGCCTGTTTCTGTAAATAAACAGACATCACTTGCAGTTGGTGGAGCCTGGGCTCTCCTGTTGTCCCTGGTTCTGGAGTCAGAATGACTCACAGGAACACTTCCAGGGGCAGCTGCAGAGCCCCTGGCCCAACCCTGTGGCTCTGCTCAGAGGAACTGCCTTTGCACTTGCCTGCTGCAGGCTATGTCCAAGCAGAAAGGGGCTGGATGGGGAGTCTGAGCCCTTCATGGCTGGCTGTGTGGCCTTGGGCAGGTCACGTTGCCCTCTGAGCCACCACCTTCTGCACATGAAGATACTCATGTTGCCAGGTGTACAGTCAGGAATCAGACTCAAGACAGGCAGAGTAGTTCAATTATGCCCCCACAGGTCAGGTTCCTGATTTTGTTGGCTGTGGGGAAAGGCCTAGAAGGAATGTCCAGTTAGCCACTGTTCCTTCTGGGGATAGGATCAGCACACCTTGAGAGTCCCATCCCTCTGGCCAGATACAAGGAGGAGGCCCCACAGATCCCTCCCCATTCTGATGCTTTGACATTTGGGCCCTGCTCACCCTGGAAGGACTGCCCCTCCCAAGGCTAGTTAGTTCCCAGAGAGAGTAGCAGACAAGTGAGCACACCAGGGCTGCACCAGACAACCAGGGCAGCTTCTCTGCCCAGAGCCACTGGAGTTATCTGCACCAACCAGTCTGAGGCTTGCTGGCCCTGCCATGCTTTCCAGGGGAAACCATAGTACACACTCTTGTGCTTGTTTTCTTTCTTTCTTTCTTTCTTTCTTTCTTTCTTTCTTTCTTTCTTTCTTTCTTTCTTTCTTTCTTTTTTTTCTTATTGTTATTTGAGTACAGTTGTGTCCATTTTCCTCCCACCCCAGCCATCCCCATCTCCCAGCCCTGCTTGTTTTTCTACCCCTGATTCCTGATGCACCCAGAGACTTTCCACATGGGCCCCATGGATTGGCATCCCCCTTCCTCCTGGGACCTGGGAATATCACCCACTGTCTTTCTATTGGTGTTGTCTCCTGACCTGCCAGTCGGGAGGTGTAGTTCCCTACAACTGATAACAATAAAACCTACCTTTTCAAGCAGGGAAATGAAAAAGAATTAAAAAAGACCCATTGAATTCCTACATTCTGTTTCTTATATTTTTCTTCACTAGCTTCCTATCATTCTGTCTCTGATAAGATCATCTAGTTAAACTTGAGTCAATTCTGAAAACAATAAAACATATCATCAGAATAATTCCAATCCACTTAATGATTTCTACCTGCATTTATAGGGACTCAGATGAAATTCCCACATTCAAACTGCTCCCAGGAATCTTTCTAGTGCCAACTAGACCAGGGACTGGTACTCTAGGGGCAGGTTCGAAGACCTAAAACCACAAAAATAGATTACACCTGTGCTGGTCCACTGTCATCATAAGTTTTGTTCCGATCACCATTCTGCAGTCAACCCACTTTCTGCTATTTCAGGTTTGAGGAAGGAAGACATTTTCCCCTAACCTCAAGTTTCTTTTGGCTGGTCTAATAATCAAATAGAGCTGAGACTGATTAACAAGACCAAGTAAACAAATTTTATACATACGTATGTATGGGAAACTCATATACAGGAGAGAGTCAGAGACCCCACAAACAAGAGAGGTTCCGAGACAGAAAGTGGAATTAGAGCTATGTAATATTTTGAGCTAAAGATGAGGGAAGTTTCTTTGTGGCTTCAAATGGTCATAGCAGGATGATAAGAAGAGCAGATGTTTAGAAATTAGAAGTTTTTCCTGCCCTATAGGTAGGTTATAAAAAATTATTTCCAGTAATTATTCTTATTATGAGCAAAGCTCCTAATTTAAATTCTTTAAGTAAGAGATTCAAAGTTTCTTGTGAGCTTACAGGGACTTGATTGCCTTCAGGTCAAACTGATTTGCATGCCAAGGTGATACATATGAGGGAGACCAGTTCTCCTCTGAAAATTCCTAACAAGTTTTACATTCCAGAAGTTGGGTTGATATTTTTGTAACTCATTAAACCATTCTTGTTTCGGAAGGTAGTAGTGTACATGGGCTCCCAAAATTAAGCCCATTGTTCAAGCAATCAGGTATTTAATGAGAGGCATCTCCATGGAAACACAAGAAAATCAGTGGTCAATGAATGGAGCAGAAATTCCCAATTTTTGACTTCCGAATGCAGTCAGTCAAGGGGATTTCAAAATGTCTTTCTCAAAGTATCTTTAGATGGAGAGAAGGCATGGAGGGGCAATCTGACAGATTCTCGTGGTTCTTCAGTTTGCATGTGTGTCCCTGGTGGTATTTCTCCAACAGGCACAAAGGTTGTCCATACATTAGCTGCTGTGGTGATTTCTCTGAAGTCCATACCAAGTTGCCTTGGCTTGCATGGCCTTGGGAAAAAGGCAGCTTATTTCTCAATAATTCCATGTCAAACTGGAATTATTTGAAAAATTGCAAATGTTAGTTTGGGAAGATGTCCTCCAATACTGGAGGAAAATAGAGGAATTTAATATCCAGTCCAGTTTACAGGTAGAAAGCAAACACCTTCAAAGAAAATGAGCAGCACTAGATCTAATATGAATAAAAAGTATATTACTGAAACATTTTTTCTCTGTAAAAATGTAAAGTTACTTACAAAATAACTTTAATTTCAATTAACTTGGCCTAATTATTTGTGTGAGTCTAGTAAGAATAGTGATTAACCATACAGGCTCTTTTAAACCTGCTTTGCTAGAATTTTCCATAATGAATTTTGAAATTGCACATACACATGTTACAGAGAAATGAAACAACCAAACACCAGAGGGATTCAGGAGCACGATCCTTTATTAATGTGCATGGGCCCAGAGGAGTGCAGTCTCCAAATTCTGAGCCCCAAACAAAGGATTCAGGAGCTTATATACTCTCCTTCTTCCGGGTTACATGGCACAAAGCAAGGTACAGAAGCGGAATGTGGAAGTTAGTTCAAATTCCTTATATGGCTTTCTAGTTTCGCACACGCGGGCTAGTCTGCCTAACGGGGTCAGGAAATGGGCTTATGCTGAGCTCTGGGTTAATTTTCTACATCACACAGAACTCTCAGGTCCAAAAAAAGCCAAGGCAAGGATTTGTCATTAGACATTTTCTGCAATACCTATAGATGAGTTCCTCTTTTTGATGTCCCCTTGATATCTGGAGGTTTCTGCACCTGCCAAAAAGTGACATTCTTTACTATATATTCTGGTAGGAACCCTGTAATATTTCCAAGAGTTTTTATTGGCTTTCATAAATCAATCTGAATATCATAAAGTTGTCTGGTCCTATTTGAGTCTATGAATGTCTCTCAAATATGACATTCCAATCAAAGTTACCATGGGGTGGTTTGTAGGGGTGCCAGGGAGTCTCCTCCATTGGCCTGGATGGTTGCAGGGGGTGGTTCTTACACTGAACATACAAAAAGCTCCTCCCCTGCCCCTCCAGCTCCAGGTTGGGAGTGGGACCAGAGTGAGGCAGGCTCATGCAGCATAGAAGTCAAAATGGTGTAGGGAGAGGTGCCAGACCAGAGAGGTCTGTCTGTCTAGCCTAGGGAAAGAAGACATTGGATGGGAAGTGGACCCAACCAAAGCATGTGAAGATTTAGGAAGTTAATTGGTCATTTTGAGGAAACTCCTGGTCCTTTCCCCCCAAGCTAAAATAAACCCAGGGAAACAAAAGAAGGCTCTCTTGCTTGAGGCTCACTGCTCAGGACCTGTATTAGGATAATGCAAGCTATTCTCTCCATGGGTCATGTGGCCTTAGCATACACATGGCCCAAGGCCTCTAGAAGGGAGCCTCTCTCTGTCTTGCTGACCTGGTGAAGCATTCACTGATGCGTTCTCCACGCCATGTCCCAGGAGCACACAATGTTGGGGCTTTAACATCCACATGGCTCATGGCCTCCAGGAGGGAGCCTAAAATAGGCAGCAGCCAGGAACAAGCTAAACTACCTAGGGCTCCGAAGGACAGCACTTTAAAATGGAGCAGAAATTCTGGGCACTGCTTTTTGCATTGATGCTGCTGAGGACAGTTGGACTCTGTCTCGGTTTGACAGAGGAGATGGACTTTGACATGGGGAGTCTGCCATTCTCTCATATTGCACAGCATCTAAATAAAACCTCTTTCCTTTTTCACCAGCAACTGCCTCGTGAGTTTGGCTTTTGTGGTAGCAAGCAGATGGATCTCCCTGTTTTGTTCAGTAACAAAAGCCTGGGTAAATAACCAGTTTCAATTGTGCTATAGGGAGAACAGATTCTTATTGAACTTTTGTGGGTAAAAATATTGCCATGAAAACAAGAACACTCACTGTCAGTCTCTGATTCTGGATAAGTTAAGTAGGGAGTAAAAGACAAATGGTTCAGTTCTGTTTATAAAAATATAATTTACCAAAAGCTCTAAGCCATAGCTAGCTTTAGTGGGAAAAAAAAAAAAAAAAAAAGTCCTTACAATCTGGAAAAAAGAAGAACCAACAAAGTTCCAAACAAAAAGTCATAAACATTGTAGTCTGTAGCTCAGGGTATTTGGTTTTGTGTAATTAAAACTTCTGCCCTGGCCGGTGTGGCACAGTGAGCTGAGCACTGACTTGTGAGTGGAAAGGCTGTCAAGGTGTTTGCCTGGTGTGTGGCCAGGTCCCCAGTTGGGAGCGTGCTAAAGGCAGCTGATCAATGCTTTTCTCATATATCAATGTTTCTCTCCCTCCCTGTGTCCTTCCTTTCCACTCTCTATACAAATGAATAAATAAAACCTTAAAAAAATACAACTTTTTCTGCTTGAATCCAGTTTTTCAAGTAGTTCTCTCACCCCTGCCTGATAACTGAGGATGACAGAGTCGGTGAAAATTCCAAGAAGTTTTCAAGGCTGTCCTTGTAAGATTTGTTTAGTAAAACAGGTGCCTAACTCACTAGAGATTGGGGAAAATATGACCCAGGTGGGGAAAACAGTTTTTTTTTCTATATTGTAAACACATACAATATAATTATTGTTAAAGAGTTCACTTAAAAATTAACTTTTTATCTTACCTGTATTTATTTAATTTAATTGTTCTTAATAACTATGTTTAGATTACTTATGAAAAATTTACCACATCAAGTTGTTTTTCTTGCTGAGAAATTTTACATTTGCATATCATGAGTTTATTTGACTAAAAACCCAAGTAGAGTACAAGATTATACTTGATTCTGATAACTCTGAAAACATGTGTATTTAACCAAATTGAGCTCAAGCTTTAACATCAAATATTTCCCAAATGTCATAATTCTGAAAAGAATTTGTTACTTTCTGTTATATTTTTGAGAATTATTATATATGTGCTCATTTGTTTAAGCCAATTAAATAGTTTTTCGCATATAAATTAGCAATAAAATTCATAGTTAGAAAAAGCCACACAACACATATAAACATATAGAAAGTTACAGAAACCTCTTAGCCTTCATCTTAAAATTATTGTCATAAGATAGGTTCAAATAAAAATTAAAAAAAAAAAAAAAAAAAAAAACACAGTTGGATCCAAGCTATGTTTCTGGCAGATGTAATAAATTAAGTTTAGCTGCTTAGGTAGCTAAAGCTTTTCTTATTAGTATTTGTTAAGTAAATCATTAAGATTAATATTGGTCCTTGGTAAGGGAACCTTAAAATTTTTTGGAAGTGGTTTCTACTTTCAGAAAAACACCCCTTGGTTTCCCATTTTTTTTTCATCAGTCTTTGGAATTGAGGATGATAAAAATGAGTAGGCTTCTACAGCAGAATTTCTGGTTTCAGAAAGATTTCAACATAAGAACAATTATTCTCAAAATTGGGTTGGAACTTAAGTGCCATCAAAGGTAGATCTACCTGCCTAACTACATCTTCCTAATCTGCATCTTCTTCTCTGGGTACCCAGTTTTATTTTAGCTTGGGGAGTTGACTCAACATAAAAAAATTCCCGGCAGTCTGAATCTCAGCTTCCAACTTGGCCAAATTTCAAATGATACAGTTATTAAATCCTTTCAGTCTGGCCAAGTTTTAGCTGGGACAAATAGTAAACATTTGACAGTGCTAAACAATTTGAAGAGACTCAAAGTCCCTTTCAAGAGTGCAAAGGTCATGATCTTTCAGAGTCGTTCCCTCTGATAGCCAAAAGAAAAAACTGAAAGGGAAGTGTTCCCAGCCAGTCATAATATCTATGCCCATAAACCTTTCAAGTTAACATAACTTCTTTCTATAAAGCTTGTTTAAACATTCCAGTTTTTCTAATTTGATCAAGACTTACATTTCTTGCCCTGGCTGGTGTGGCTCAGTGGATTGAGTGCCAGCCTGCAAACCAAAGGATCGCTGGTCAATTGCCAGTCAGGGCTCATGCCTGAGTTGCTGGCCAGGTTCCCGTTAGGGGGTGTGAGAGAGGCAACCACACATTGATGTTTCTATCCTTCTTTTTCTCCCTCCTTTCTCCTCTGTCTAAAATAAATAATATAAAATCTTTTTTTAAAAGACTCACATTTATCTTTTTTAAAAAAAATTAATTACAAACTGAGTCAGGGCTTCACTAATGGATTTTGTGCTTCAGTTCATGGAATGTTCATATCAGGGAGTCCTGGAAATTTTTTCTTTTCTATCCCTTGGTGATTTTACCCACTTTTGTGTAAAAAGACTTTGGGTCCCAGTGAGAGGTCAAGCCAAAAGGGCTTAGTTAACCTGTTATCAGGCCCCACTATCCATCTTTAACTCCAGGTAACCAGCCTGACTGCTTCCCTCCAGCAATTAATGGTAAGGTTTTGGATTTTAATCTCCGCCTTTCCACTTTTTTTAGGTTTTTCCAAACTGAGATAAGTAGAGCCGACTTGTTCGGGGCCCTTAACGTGTGTGGGGGGAGCCAACAGGGTTTTTTTTTTTTTTTTTTTTTTTTTTGGAGGGGGGGTTCATTTAGCCTTTGCTAATGCTATATTAAAGCCTTTGTGTTAATCCCATTAATGTCTATTTTATTTATCCAAATGATTAATACTCATTTAAAGGTTTCCATCCTGCTGGTGTTCTTATGACTCTCCTGTCTTTTCTTCATTTCACCCTTTTTAATATTTAAAAATAGTTATCTCATTCTGTTTATTTGATTTGGAAACCCTTGCTTTATAAGCATACTTTAAAATTATCTAATCTAATTGGAAGATTTATCATCATAGACATTTCCTTGAGGGCTGGCAGCAATTTGCTAGGATCCTAGCCATAAATGGGGTTTAGCCCACATTCCTGTCTGGTCATAGTTTAGAGTTTCTGACCTAACAGTCACCAAGTCAAGTTCTTTTTTTTTCCTCCTTCAGGTGCCAGGACCAACAATCACCAGCTCCCCAGATACTAAAAAATTATGCTCTCTAAATCTCTTGATGTCTACACCGCACAGAGAATAGTCAAACTGCCCTATGTATGTCATTCATGAGAGAAGCTCTTTTTTTCATGTTCTTAAGACAAAATGCTTAGGTTGTCTTTTAGTAAGATTTTGCCATTCTTATTTTCCTTTTCTTTTTATGTGCAGGGCAAGTGTACTTGCAATGTCCTGTTTTTGTTTGTTTGTTTGTTTGATGTTTTTTTTTTTTACAATATCTGCAAATGTTTAAAGGCAAATAGGAAGGAGTGATAGTAAACTTTGATTTTTGTTTTTACTTCTGTTCTTTTATTTTATTAAGGGCATAATGACTAGCTGTTGTAACAATATAAGAACTTTCTAAGGAAAACATTCAATCTAGAAGTTTTTTTGGCTCAGAGGATCCATCATCTGCCCTTGCTTATTAGGATATGAATAGTTATTCAAAGCAATAAGCCTGGTATAGCTTAACCAAGGAAGCAAAACAATAGTCTGAGAAAGCAGAGACTTTTTGTTGCACTGGTGGTAAAGATGGTATAGTTCTGTTCTCCCACAAAAATACGGATGACCTTCTGGCATCAGTCCACTAATTCGTGGCACAGGGCGGGCACCACTGAAATGGGATTTTTCTAGTAGTAATAAGCAACAAAAGTTGAAACTACAAAGACCCCTTGTAAGAACAGCTTTCAGGTGATAGAGACCAGAGAAAATATTCTCACTGGTCAAAATGACCAAACTCTCAGGATATATAACAAGATGAAAGGAGAGATGCCAGACAAAGATAGAGCAGAACAGAATTAACAAAACCATGAGTACACACATTAAATAACTAAGATTCACCAAGTCCAAGAAGCTGGTTTCACAAATATTTTCTCCTACTAATCTAAAATTAGAAGGAAAAAAAAGGCTCTTCTGTGAACCAAAGGGTCACAGGTTAGATTCCCAGTCAGGACACATACCTGAGTTGCAGGCCAGGTCCCGAGTAGGGGACACACAAGAGGCAGCCACACATAAATGTTTCTCTCCCTCTCTTTCTCCCTCCCTTCCTCTCTCTCTAAAAATAAATAAATAAAATCTTTTTTTTTTTTTTTTTTTTTTTTTAAAAAAAAGCTCTTACCACTGCTTTCCCTGAACTCAGGAAGTAGAGATCTGGGAGCCTGACTTAACTAGAACTCATCTTTATCAGCGTGCTAGAGATCCCAGTGCCTTTCTGTGAATGCAGTGCCCAGCCAGTGGGGTACTCTGCTCACCAACTGAAAAAGGGAAAGAAACTTCTTTCTTTTGGCTAGTCTAATAACCAAATAGACATGAGACAGGTATATAAGAAAAATCACCCAGGTTTAACAATCGCATATGCATTGGAAACCCACATATTTGAGAAAGTCAGAAACTCCACATATATGAGAGCTTAAGGGACAGAAAACTAAAGTGAGGTATGTATGGCATTTGAGCTAAATATGAGGTAAGCTTCCATAGAGGCTTAAAGGGTCGTAGCAGGTGCTAAGGGCTCATGTTTAAAATTTAGAAGTGTGTCCTGTCTTGCAGATAGGTCATAGAAAGTAATTATGGGCAAAGCACCTAATTTAAATTCTGTAAGAAAGAGGTAAAAGTTCCTAGGGAGTCTGAAGAACTTGATAGCTGTCAGCTCAAAATAATCCACATGCTAAAAGTGGTGCATTTGGGGGAGACCTGTTCTGAACCTCTATATAGCCATACCCTAGGAAAGGAGTCAGTCTTGAATCTTAATTCACTTCTCCACATCCTCAAATTTGAGGTAAGTTTTGTGGTTTCTAACTTTCAGAAGTCAGGGACAAAGATAAAGAAAGAAAGTGTGGTAGATTTATGATTTTTTTTTACAAGAATTGTGGGTGTAAAAGAGGTCTCTATGAAAAGCAACCTCACAAGGTGGTCTGATCATAAATTTCTAATTGTTTAGGTCATGGTGAATAGTTAGGCCCCAGGCATCTAACTTTTTATCAAAAGGTTCATCTTTGCCAGAAGCAAGTCCTGTTCATTGTTTTGGTTGAAAAAGACTAACAGGAATTTTGAGGAAACATAATCAATCAGGAGGGTCTGCACCTGAAGCTAGGTCTTAGGGACATTCTCGAACTACGTGACAGAACCCTGTGCATGAGTCTAGAGAAAGAACTCTGTGTTTATAATAAGGCACTGTGGTTCTAACTTCCCCTTCCTTTAACTACCTTTCTCTTTCATAAATACTCCTTCATCTTGGTACCCACACCAGAGTGTGCATGAGGGTTGCTGTACCAGTAGGCCCTGGGTTACAGAACTGACTTTTTCCTTGAATAAATCCTTTTTTGGTGATGAGATACCTAGTTTATGTTATTTTTCCATTGACATTTTGGAGGCTTGTCCAGGGTTCCAGAGAACATCCCCAACAGCTTCAGGGCAGGTAGGCATCCAGGTGCTAGCAGCCCACACACGCTGCTTTGGCTCACTGCTTGATCTTCGGTTCAGAAGCTTGGAGTGAGTCTCCTTCTGGAATTGAGCTTCTGCTTTTTGCATTTTGAAGCTCTCCAAGGCTTTATTTGAGAGTTGCGTCAAGTTTTGTTGTTGTTGTTGTTGCTGGTGTTAAAAGGCCTCTGTCTTATCTGTGAGTATTTCATTTGGCAAGTCAGCTGGAAACAAGTTGTCCTTCAAGACAAAGATGGCCTTTGCCTAAAAATTTATTTGGGGACAGAGGTTATTTCTACTGAAATTAGTCAGTTTGGTCCAGTATTAGACTGTGCTGTTTCATTGAGAGGAGTTCCACTTAGCACTCAGCCCAGCCTATAGCTGTACTTTCCAAGGGTTGCTTTTTGTTTTGTTTTGTTTTGTTTTGTTTTTCCCTAGAAGTGGCTTTTTGCATTTGGCTTAGTCCTCTGTGATCAGACTGTTCTAGAGTGAGGCTGACTGCTACCTGACCTGTAGGTCGCTCAAACTGTTGTAAATTGTCTTGGGTTTTTGCTCTAGAGAAGAGCATCTAAAAATGAAATCTCGACTATCTAAATATTTTTAGGCCATCCCTCTTCCACCAGAGATTCCAGCAGAACACCCAATTAAATGCCAGGAGCAATTTTTATGTGCATATTTAACTAAATGGGCAGTTCTGA
The DNA here is from genome assembly GCA_004027475.1 of Anoura caudifer. NCBI lineage: Eukaryota > Metazoa > Chordata > Mammalia > Chiroptera > Phyllostomidae > Anoura > Anoura caudifer. Next base: position 75,197 of record PVKU01007853.1, read on the forward strand.
ATAAAAGTTATTCAGAAAATCAGTGGCCCCTCTAGGAACTTTTGAGATTTCCAAACAATTTTCTTAAAACTGAATTGGACAATAGTAGCACTAAAATTGGTAAAACTGAACGGGGTGCCTATTTTGTATGGCATTTTGAGGCTTCCAAATGAGACAAAAGAACCTGCAGTTTCCTCTTTGAAAAATAAAGTCTTACAATTAACAGAAACTACTGAAAATTTAAAAAGAGAGAAAATGGCCTCTGAAACCATGGCTTTGTTTCTCTGCAGCATTGTCTTCCTTTTCCTCCTCTGCTCCATTGTCTCAGGATCAATCTTCGGACCTGCCCTACTCTTCTGCAGAGACTGGGCCTCAAGATTCTTCTCCAGCTTTTCTCCTCAACTTCTTTGCCTCCACCTCTGATGCCATCTTACCTTTCACTACCACTTTCCTTACCTTCATTTTTGCCTCCCAGTGCTGTTTTTCCTTGAATCTGAGGCAGAAAAGTTAGAATAATAAACAAAGGCTTTGAGGTCTACCCATCCCTAGCTCTGTCTTGGCTGGAACATCACAGATGCAACCTTCACTAAACACATGTTTACCAGCTTTGTCATTCACAGTTTTCTGTAATTGAGAGGATCAAAAAGAAATAGCTATCTAGAAAGGAGAGAGTAGGATGAGTCCCATCAGCAGAATCCTCACTAGCACCAAAGGCTGGGGACCAATCTATCCACTCCTTGCCCACATTTAATAAAAACCTTCAACCCAGACCCTATCAGTGCATCTCAATCTCCAAGGTCATTTCCCCAATGCATAAATTTACTCTAATAAGTTTACTGTGCTTTGCTAAATCCTTCTGTCATTCTCTTGAGTTTTTTCTTGTTCCATAACAAGAATCTAGATCATGTTAATGCCTACCTTGGCCTCCTTAAGTGCAACCCAGCATCACCTTTTGATGAGACAGTCAGGGAGTCTTTTCCTTTCACAGCAGTACTCTGCAAGACTTGCAGCCAGGGATCAGTGAGCAGCTGCAATTTTAGGATCCCTTCTTGATCTTGTCTCCACAAACCTACACCTTGTTTCTCTACTCCATTCCCTACTCAGACCTACATCGTGAGAAACTAATTCTGCCTGTAGTTGCTGGTAAGTTTTCCCACATGGATTTTCCTTGTTTCCCCTCTGCCTTTCGTAAACACACATTTTATCATATTTCTCTCCTTTTTCCTGGGGACCAGACACCTACACTTTCTTTGCTATTCCCATGAGCCTCAGTTTTACCTGGTCCAAGTGCAAATTAAAATTCTTACAGACTATTTTATCATCTCATGATTATCATGGCTTATTCCAGGCATCTCAAGACAATAATTGGCCACAGTCTTATTGGCCCAAATAAAGGGAGTAGGACCTGGGACTTCACAGACCTGCTCCCTGTGAGGGCCTTCTTTCCCCTTTCAGTCTCCCTATGCTTGGACAAGTAAACAAATCCCCACCAGGTGGGGAGCCATAGGTTCATGGTACAAGGGACCACACTGGTCCACCAGAGACAGTTCTGCCAGACTAATGGATGTGGAGGACTACAGCTACCTAAGTTTGGACCCTGTTAGGCTGCCTTCAACAAATGGTGAAAAGGGTGCAGGGGGATTCTCAATTCACCTCCTAGTGGGAGGACTGGTATGGATGCCTAGCAGTCATCATTGCACCCTTTTCTCTATCCAGGCATTACGGGAAGGTCTACTAGGCTTCATTCTAGCCAACTATAAGGACTTCAAATTAGATGGCTTAAAACAAACAAAATCCTATTTTCTCCTACAATACAGCATGGACAAATACGAATCAGGAAACGAAAAGATGGCCTGAAAAGGGACCTTAAATTACTGTGCTATCCTTCAATTAGGTCTCTTCTTCAATGGCAGGAAAAATGGACAGAAATCTCTTACATACAAGCCTTCATGACCCTATACCAATACACAAAGAAAAATGGTTCATGTAAGATTCATTACACTTATTCCACTTTATGTAGCCCTCTCCAGGGGAATACAGACATTCTTAATCATCCTGTCTTATTGAAGCCTCCATCATTCCCAATAGATAATCCAGAAAAACATGAAGACGAGATGCCAGGCCCCTTCCCATTTCAATATTCCCCTGGGACACCTCCTGTGGCACCTCTCACCCTGCCTATAAGCCCTCCTACTATACCTCCATGTTATGCACCACTGCACTTTCTACTACCAATGGAAACTATAGAATCCAGTTCCACAAAATAAAAACAAATTAAAGTCTCTTGCCTCCCAGGTCCCACCAAACTATGTCCTCTCAGAGAAGTTGTTAATGGAGATGTAGAGACCATTACGGTTCATGTGCAGAGGTAGCATGACAGACCTTTCCCAATGCAAATAAAAAGTGGGGACTGGTTCTCAAAAAACCCAAGTCAATTTATAAATTTCAAGCTTTGACAATGTCATTTGACCTGACTTGAAGGGACATCCATATTGTTCTGTCCTCCTGTGGTATACTTCTGAAAAACCACACAAGATCTGTAAGCATTTTGCTGTTAGTAGCCCTTCTCATTCCAGATGGCAACATAAGTATGTGAAGAAAAAAGGTGTATTTGAGATTTATGTAAATGTTGACTTTTTTTCACTTTATGTGTTTGGGTCAAAGCTGTGAATTTAGACTTTGGGCCCAAGTTTCATAGGATAGAGGCTTGGCTTCTGTAGTTTCCTGGAGACTTACTATTGCATAGCTTGCCTTCCTTCTTCCTTGGTCAACAGAAATGCTTTCACTGGTGAAATATTCCACATCAGGATTGTCAAGGGCTATGCCCTTTAAGTCAGATCTGCTGGAGAATTCCTGTTCAATAGTTTCAACACAAGAATGCTTGATTCTTAGGGCCCCCTTCAAGAATTAAGGTAAACAGGCTTAGGGTTTGACATAATTTTAGAGTGAGCTTAGGGGAATCTAAGATAAATGCATAATATTTAGTAAGTGTTCCTTCCGTCACCCAGTGATATTTTTTGTCTTAAGGACAGTTTAAACGTGATGTGGAGTTTGATCTTCTAAAGGCTGAAGTCTAGGATCAGCTTAGTGGCTTCTTCCTCTACCCAATTGCCACAGAGACTAATTGTTTTCGAGAAGTAAGCCAGTAGCTTAGGAATGCTCCCTAGCTTTTAGGTTAAGACTGTTAAGGTGATCTTTTGTTTGTTTGTTTGTTTGTTTTTTTACTACATATGGAACAAATAACTTTTCTAGGTCAAAGAGGACCAAGGCTAGGTCTCCTGTTAGGATCAATTTGAGAGCCTTGAAAGCTCAGTTTAAGCCTGATACCAATCTAATGGCTCAAAATCATGTATCTTTATTGCCTCATAAAGGGGCTTAGCTATCAGCCCAAATTTGGGGATACAGATTTGGCAGAAACCTCCATTTTTAAAAAGATTTTTAATTGTTTTTGTTTGTTTGTTTTGTTGTTGTTGTTTTGTCTGAGGGAGTGAAGTATTTAAAATAGCTTCTTTTTTGTTGTTGTTCTGGAGAGATAGAGTGAGATCCCTGGGTTAGATGGTAGCCTAAATATTTGACTGTTTAGGAGGAAATCTGGGTCTTATTAGGAGACATTTGATATCTCTTTTCCCCCAGGAAATTGAGGCCAAAGGTAGTGTTGTGGTCAGTGTCTTGTTTGGTGGAGCTACAAATTAGAATATCAACAACATGCTGAATTATGATCCCATGTGGTAGCTCTAGTTCCCAGAGACTTTTTTCAAGCACTTGTTCAAGGATATGAAGACTATCTTGGAACTCTTGAAGAAGGACAGTCCAAGAGTATATTGAGCTTTTACCCGGTGTCAAGATCCATTCATTCAAAGGCAAACAGAAGCTGACTGACTGTCTGAGTGAAGTAGGATGCAAAAAAATGATGCATCCTTGAAATCAAGCACCATAAACCATTTGGCTTCATGGGAAACTTGGAATAAGAATATATGGATTGGGTGCAATGAGGTGAACAGGAATCACAGCTTCGTTAATGGCTTGTAAGTCCTTAACCATATGATACTCTCCCCTTGATTTTTTTACAAGCAGCATAGGAGCATTATAAGGGGTTTGACAAGGATCTGAGTCTGTGCTGGAGAAACTTGTCAATGAGAGGTTTTACTTCCCAAAGGGCCTCTGATCCCAGATGGTACTGCCATTTATGGAGAATTGTACAGGGGTACCTGGGTGGCCTTTCCAGGTAGTCCCTTGTGCCACACTATTGATTTGGAAACAGACTGCATGGGCTGGGGTACAGTCTAACTGAGAAATATGGAGAGGCTATTTCTCTGGATTAAACTAAGAAGTTGAATATTAGTACCTAGGACCATCATTAAATCCCTCCCCATTAACAGAGAAGGACATCCTGGCATTACCAGGAACTATTGAGAAACTAAACAATCTGGAAGGCAGCAGCTGAGAGGTATGGTAAAAGATTTTCTTATAGGCTGCCCATCTACCCCCATAATGGTACAAGCCTCAGATGTCAATGGTCCTGTGTTTTCCATTAAGATTGAACAAGTAGTTCTTGAATCAATTAAAAAATTCATGTTGGCTGACATCACATCCTTGAGTGAGAGGTGCCAGGATCTCAGATTTCAACCAAAATAAAAATCAATAGACACAGGCTGCGACGAAGAGACTGAATTTAAAATAAGGTGACATCTATTAGATATATGTTCTCAATCTAAAGTCACTCCTGGGAATTCCGGCCAAAGTGGAGGGGTAGCTGGACGCACTGTGCCTCCTCTCACAGCCAAGATTAGGGACCACAAAAATATAGACCCCAAAAAAAGAAAACCCAACCAGGACAGAGGGAGGATTGAATTGTGTGGGAGTCCAACAATGATTCACCCAGACCGGTGACCGAAGGAGGCCCTGAGACTGGAGGTGGCCCTGTGACTGGAGGTGGCCCTGGGACCAGGACCAGAGGTGGCTGTGCAACTGGGGGTGGCCCTGTGGCCGGGGGTAGCTGAGTGACGGGGGAGACTCTGCTACCAGGGGCAGCCCTGCAACTGGGGGCGGCCCTGAGAAGGGGGAGGTCAAGTGACCAGGTACGGCTCTGTAAACGGGGGTGGCCCTGAGACCAGGACTGGAGGTGGCTCTGCAACCTGCAGCCCTGTGGCTGGAGGAGTGGGCTTTGTGGAAAACTTGGAGCACACACCTGTGATCCTAGCTGAAACAGTGGAAGCTGTGAACACCAGGATACCCGAAGGAGACAGCAACATTGAATCTCACAAGTATTCTAGCACAGAAGTTCACACCATAAACCCAGAGAGCCAGAACAGATCAATTTAAGAAGCTGAGGCTAACAAGAAGAGTCTCACAAACAATGGGAAGATAAAGAAACAATCCCCAAATGAAAGAAAATGAGGAGGCCCCAGAAAGAATGCTAAATGAAATGGAGGCAATTCACCTATCAGATTTTGAGTTCAAAGCAATGGTCATCAGGAAGCTCCATGAGCTCTCAAAGAGCTACCAGAAATGACAGGGAAGCTATGATGAACTCACTGCAAACTATATCAACATGAAAAAGGAAATAGAAACTATCAACAAGGGCCAAGAGGAAATGAAGATCAAAATTTCTGAACTGAAGAACACAGTGGAAGGAATGAAAAGCAGAATTGATGAAGATCGGATCAGCACGTTGGAGGACCAAGTAGAAAAAAAAAAAAAAAACACCCAGAAAGAGCAAGAAAAGGAAAAGAGGCTCAGTAAGAATGAAGAGGAATTAAAAGAAATGCAAGACAATATGAAATGTAATAATATCCATATAACAGGGATTCCAGAAGGAGAAGAAGAGCAAGGGATAGAAAACCTATCTGAAAAAGTAATGATGGAAAACTTCGCTAATTTGATGAGAGAAAAAGTCACACAAATCTAGGGAACACAGAGAGTCCCAGTCAAGAGGAACCCAAACAGGCCCACTTCAAGACACATCATAATTAAAACGGCAAAATTCCATGACAAAGAGAGAATGTTAAAGGCAGCAAGGGAGAAAAAGGAAGTAACATACGAGGGAGCCCTGATTAGGCTAGCATCCGACTTCTCAGTGGAAACACTCCAAGCCAGAAGAGAATGGCAAGAGATATTCCAAGTAATGAGAACCAAAGGCCTACAACCAAGACTACTTTACCCAGCAAGTCTTTCAATCAAGATAGAAGGCCAAATAAAGAGCTTCCCAGACAAAAGAAGTCTAAAAGAATACACCTCTACCAAGCCAGCTCTGCAAGAGATACTAAAGGGCCTGCTTTAAGGAAAGGGAGGAAAGGAGAAAGAGAGAGAGAGGAACACAGGTACAAAAATGGCAATGAATA
>PVKU01007854.1:0-81407 GCA_004027475.1 Anoura caudifer
AAGGGAAGGGACTCAGGCAGCCTCTGTGGAAGGTTAGGGACCTCACTTAGAGTAGTGCCAATGAGCAAATGCAGCCGACTTAAGGACGCAGACCACCCTCACCCTAATGCCCTTCCCTAGTCCACCCCACACTGAAACACTCGCCCCGCTCTTGTTTTATTTAACAGGGTTGTGTTCACTCTCTCCCCCATTGCAGCCTTGAATAAAATCTGCTTTGCCTGTTTAATTCAGTCCAGTGCAATTTTTTCTTTGACAATGGAGGGAAGAAGGAAAGTAATTAGAGAAAAGAAATCTTCACCCTAGCCCAGTGGTTGGGGAGTTGTCCCCTCACCAAAACGTCATGGGTTCAATCCCCGGTTGGGGCGCATATGGGAGGCCACCAATTGCTGTCTCTCCCCACATTGATGTTTCTCTCTCTCTCTCTTTCCTTTCCTTTGCTTTCTCTTGAAAATCAATAAACATATCCTCGGGTGACGATTTTTAAAGAGGAAGAAGAAAAACAAGAAAATATATCCTCAGCCACAAAGTCCCAATTGCTTATTACAGACGAAAATAATGCATTACCGCGAGTTTCCTTAATTTGCAAACTGAGGCCCTGCACCCAAACCATCGAGCCTGGGTAAGAGCTGCACTTTTCGCAGCCTCGCCGCTCTCTGTTTGATTCTGTGCTTCTCGGAACAGACCGAGCAGAAATACCAATTTGTAAGGGCCGTTCTCAGTTTCTGAGTGTGTTTTGTTCCGCAGAAATCCCGCAGGCCAGGTTGTCAGGGGCCTTTGCTGGCAGACAGGCCAGGAGCCGTGCAGCAGCCTGTCCCTGCCTCTGCGTTGGGTCTGTGCAGAGGCAGGCGGAGGATGAAACATCTGGGCTGTCACCGGTGCTCGCGGAGCTGCGTTGCCAGAGAGGAGCTCTCAGGATTGGTATTCCGGCCGCGTGGGGGACCTAACAGCACATCAGCGCCGTGACAGCGTGGTGAGCCGCTCTGTAAAATATTTATTCAACATTAGCTTGCAGTGAGCACCCCCATTAAGTGACGGGACAGGCAGCGCCTTGGCTCCAGAGGAAGAGGAGAGAACGAGTGTGAACATGAAAACATTAGGAGTCAATTAAATTTTCTGAATGTTTAAATCACAGAAGATGTGCACTGAACACTCAAAAGGAGAGCGACCATGACTTCTGTCATCACGAAAGAAAGGGAACCAGTGATGAGGTCAGCCTTTTGGAGGCGAAATTATCTGAATCCAGTTTTGCCTTTGCAGGGAGAAGGGAGGCATGATGAAAAAGAGCTTATATGTGGCAATTAATCTAAGTATTCCAGGTAAATTGCAATTCAAGTGAGACAAGCTATTTTTTTCCTAAGTCAGTGAAGTTGGGGAGAAAAATATTTTTATTTGGGGAGAAGATTATTTATTCATTTAACCGATATGTATTCGGGGACTTGTGTAGCTAGGTGATAGGATATATACTATTTTTAAATGATTTTGATTTATAGCGTAGTGCCAAAGACAGCTATTAATAAAAATCATCGCACGAATAAATATTTAAACACAAGCTGATGTAAAGCACAACAGGAAAACGATTTGTCCCTTGAAATCACACAACATAAGAGAGTGTGACCTTTGTCTCAGGCTTTCTGGAGAAAGTGATTTGAAGGTGAGGAGCGTGAGGGCGGCCACGGCCCGATGAAGGAGCGAGAGAACAGGGCCATGTGGGCGGATGGGGCCTGCATTGAAAATGGAAGGTGAGGAACTGCAGGTGGCTGGACCTTGCAATGATTCATAGACCAGATGAAAGATTTTGACCTTTGACCCGAGAGTTAAAGGAAGTCATGGAGGGGTTTCGAAAGGCTGCCTTGCAGAAAGGTCACCCTGGCTGCTGCTTGGATAACGATTCCATGGTGGCTGAACGAAAGGGTGTAGTTGGGAGGTAGTGACCAGCTGCTCAGGTGAGAGATGCTGGTAGTTTAGACAGAGTGGTAGGCATGGATATGGAGAGAGATTAACAGATCTGAGTACTATTGGGGGGCGGGTGTTAAACTAGTGTCTATTAAATGAGGCAGCCACAGCCGGTCAGGGTCCCTCCTAGCAAACTGCACGGCTGACCCAAAGGCACGACCACCACTGGGGAATTTTGCCGCACTGGGCGGGCGGCGAAGAATCATGTTCTCCATAGTTAGAAACTGATTCCTACACAGCCAATTCCCAACCCGTGTCTTCCAAATTATAAAGCCGTTCTTTAACTAAGGCCAGGAAAGGCAGTCATCGTCCGTGATTACTCATCTCAGAATCTTCGTTAAAACTGGGCGGACAAAGCCCTTTGGCCCTGGACAATTCAGCGAGGCTCCGACAGGCTTTGTTCTGCAGAATTGCCCACGGCCAGGCACCAAAGGGAGGCAGGGTCCTCGCATGTGCAGCAGCAAAATGAAGGCACGGGTGTTTCATCATCAGATACAAGACAGGGGAACATTTGCCAAGAGGTGGAAGGTGCCATCATCCTGCAATCTTGTACCTTAACCCAGGAGTAATAAATTTTTATGAAGTTCACTATGAGTGGCACATTGTTCAGGAGAATAAAAGCTATCTAATGAAACACCATGCAGGGAAGTCGAGAACTCTCCACTGTCCATGGGAGCTAAGTACCACCTTGGTGTTCTAGTCTGGGCCGCCCTAACCACCATAAAGCCAACAGGTCCCATCAGCATGGGGGTCCTTTGCCAGAAATGCTGCATCCAGATCCGACACGGGAGCCTTTTAAAGCCGTCAGCCAAATTCAAGGAGGAGGTCCAGTGACTCTCAAGTGTAACACTTAGGATCACACAGAACCTCTGAAAACTGGATAAACCACAGCAGATGTTGAATTGTTTAAATTTGTTTCAGAGTTGCTGTAATTTTTTTTCTACAGGTTAAGTGTTTTCTGAGTGCTCTGTCTTGCTTTCTTTAGAATTCTACATGTTATGATGTCCACTTCACTGATGTAACAGTCTTCTTCGTAAACTTCAGTAATTGTTGAGGCATTTCTGCACAGAAACAGTTTTACTTGAATAAAACCAACACTTCCTGCAGGGACTATGGGTTTAAGAGAAGAGATATTTTTAACTACGAGAATTTCAAAACAGCAGCTACGTTAGTGTCTACTTATTCTTACTTAAGCTTTGATTGATAAGAAGGTGCTGGGTCTCACCCACAGCCTAAATCATGGGTAATGTGGGTTCCCCAAGAGCGAGAAAGTGGAATTCCATGTAACTGATGAGGTAAGCTTTCCATAAGAATCAACTTCCAGTTTGTCAGAAGATACCGCTTAATGAATGCTAATCCAGTTGTGTTTCTTAGAAATGATATTTGTGTCCTAAATAAGTCAGCTGGGTTCCTTAGAAATGGTTTTCACGTCCTAAATAAAAGAATATGAACATAGACCAGTGGTGAAAATACGACCCACACTCTGGCCACTGGCTGTGTGACTGTGGGCATTTGATAATTTCTCTAAGCTCCATACCTTATACTGGTAAAATATGAAAATAGAAATAATTATACCTGACAAAATTTTTGTGAATATTAAATAAGATCCTAGATATAATATACTTAGACACTGCAAATTTTATTTGACTATTTGGTATTCTTATTGGCTTATATTGCTTTGGCTTAAAGGTTAATAAGATTAAAAATCAGTATCTTTTCTATACACTCATTTAACCAATGAATTTATATTATGGAAAAGATTACCTTTGTATATCAGATATCTAGTAATGAACTTAAAAAATATCCAGGTTATAAGAAGAAACCATAAAGCTTTACTGGAGGAAACTTAAGATAAAAAAATTCAATATTGCAAATCTATCCATTCTTAGAGAATTAATAATTGATCTCAGTAATATCAATTCTATAAAATCCCCATAGACATTGAGAGGTTGACTCTAAAGTCCATCTAAAAGAGTAAATATAGGAGAATCAGCAAAATTATTTTGATAAAGAAGAGAAAGGACTTACGAGAATCAGCATAAACTATGCAAAAGCCCCAGTATTTTAACAATGTGCAGGAAAATGTATATAGATATTTTCATTGAAGCTAGTTTAATAAGAATTTCTCATTTGTACCTAAAACAAAAAAGACACAATGTCGATAAATATTTGGTTCCCAAATTTTGATGTCATGAAACTCTCTTACAGAAATATGCCTTGAAATGCATTAAAATATTTACAAGGATATTCATTATGACATCATTTGTTATTATAGACACCGGACAAATCTAAATGCCTATGAATGAATCTAAGCCCAAATATTGTGAGGCCCTGTCCAAGTGGACATCACTCCATGCCTCTTTCCAAACCATCTTCAACATCTAACGAAGCCTAACCCACGCAAATTCTTGCGATGAGGATGATGATGATGATTAATATTTATCGAGTGCTTACTATGTGCTAGTCACTTTGCTTACTCCACACTATGTCACTTATGTGCCACCAAAATCCCGTGAGGTAGACCTGGGTCATCCCTAGTGTTCAGATGAGGAAAACACGGAACTTCCTGAGGGTCACACAGCCAGGACTCAGGCTAAAGGCAACCTAACATCGAAGCAACACTCTGTACCGCCTCTTGATGGAAAAGACAAATGGTGCATTATCAAGGGCACTAATTAAACTTCTTAACTTAGATCTTGAATAGCCCTCATACATCAGAAGTGGATGTTATATTAAAACCCGCTGAGTTTTGACCTCTGGAGATGATAGTGTTTTCTATCTTAAGTCACCACTTTTATTTCATCCTGCAGAGGGAATGTCTCATCCACTTTTCTTGAGATACATGTTATCTATAGTAGCTAGTTAATATTCACACTATGCCGTCTTGCGTTATTAGTGATTTTTCCATGCATATATTTGTGTTTGAAGCACGCACCTTATACTTCATTATGACTCTTATCACGAAAACATAAGAAAAAACATACCTGAGAATAGTGATGATGATGATGACAATTATAATTGATGTTTTATTTCAAGTTCCCATCATTCTAGAGGCAGGTTCAGGACAAAGTTAAAAGGAAAATAGGCAAAAAAAAGTAAATGTTGAAAACATCCTCGGTTCCTTTTTTCCTTAAAATTTCATGCATTTTGTTGTAACATAATTAATTATCCCAAATGTGAAGCATCTAGTTTCAGTTTTCCCCATACTATTCTCCCATCTCCTGGAAAGACAAAAGGGAATGTGCATAAGTTTCTTCTTTTTAATTACAGTTTCTTCCTAAACACGCCTGTTGCCTCCACACCAGGAAACTGATTTTTCCCTCATCCTCACATGCTGATTTGAAATGACTTTGCACAGTTTGTTTCTATAATAATTCCACTACCTGCAACTATCCCAACCTCAGAGTAAGAAGTCATTTGATTATATTATGCAGATTTGTTTTCTCTCAGGTTTTAATATCAGGTTAGCATTTTAGGGTTTTCTCCACAGCGAAAAAATTAAACATGCTGACTATGTATAAATTATGTTCTTTTAATAGTTAATATAATTTCATCCAAACCTATTACTAGCCTAATTGGGTTAAGCCTTGTGCCTTGTGCCTTGGCTTAAGGTCTAGAATATAACAAACTTAAAGGTCTGAACACATTGAGGTTAATTATGCTTAAAACCTGCAAAATAGTTAGTTTTAGGTCCATAACACACACAAACACACACATACCACGAGAAAAAAGAACCAAAGACATTCTTCCAAGAAAAAGTGAACTCACACCTCCCTCACACTCTCTATAAGAGAGCACTTGCCTCCTTCTGACCTCACAGTACAGTTTCCTACCAAATGATTTCTTCTCGGGGCTGTTCAGCCCCCAGTTCTGTGCTCAGGATGCCTTCCCAGTACCTGTGAAATTAAGCATAAACTCCTCACTCTGACCCTCAAGAACTCTCCATCTGTACCCAATTCACTTGCACAGGGTTACCATGTTCCCCTCCACTACATGATCACTAGTTTAATGAAGATAGTTTAACGAATGGGCCCCGAACACCCCACCAACTCCCCCCCTCCCAGCCACTGTTGATGCCCTCCCCTTCCCAAGCTGCCTCAAAAGTCATTGGCATCCCCCTGACATTCCGCTCGTCTCCATCGTGCTCTGCTGTAGGGGCCGGGCTGGGACCCACGGGAGAGTGAGATGGCCCAGGACACGGCCCCCAGCACCAGAACCATAGCCTGGCGTCATTGGGCCTAAACACACCGCCAGTCGATGGCCTTTGTGGTGATTTGTTGGCCTTATCGGTACATTTTCAAACATGAAGCTTGAACGGATTCAATGGTTTGCCATAAAATACTTTTTAAAAAATCCTCACCTGAGGATACATTTATTAATTTTAGAGATGGCAGAGGAAGGGAGAGGGAGAAACATCGATTGGTTGCCTCCTGTACACACCTGACCAGAGGTCAAACCTGGGATCTTTCGGTACGTGAGACAACACTCCAACCAACGGAGACGCCCAGCCAGGACTAGAACTTTCTTAATGGAAACAATGTAGTGTCAAGAAAGCTCAGAGGCCGTTACCGTCTCTTGAGTCCGGAGGATCACAAAGCCTTAGCCTGCGCATGCGTCCTTCGCCCACCAGTTGCTGCAGCCAAGTGCTTGGGCTAGGAGAGCAGGGCACTTGCTCAAGGAAGTGACAAGGAAGCATGTAGGAACCGACCAGATCCTGGCAGGCATCGGAGACCTGGGCATGCCTCTCTGTTGTGTCCCCTTTGGGACCTTTGAATCCCACAGGCAGATGAAAACTCTGTCTTCTTTGTAAAGAAATAGGGAAGGAGAGTATGAACACAGCAATAAGACTGAATGAACGACCAACCCACAAAACAGCACGGACAAATCTCAAAAACAATACGCCGAGCGAGCACAAGCAGTCACATGCCAGATAGTACACCCGGCGTGAGTCCATTTATACGAAGTCTCCAGGAGGGCCGGACAATTGAGGGAGCAATCAGAACAGCAGATGTTTCACTGGGGGGTGGAGAGGTTGGCTGGGAGGAATGTGTCAGAAGGGGAAGCTTTCTGGGGGAGGTGACGTGGGTTGATATCCAATAGCGTTGGAATTGCCCAGGTGTGAGTACTTGCCGGAGCTCATTAAACTGAACCCTTAAAATTCACGCATTCCACAACACAGATATGACTGTTTGGTATTTAAAGTGAGATTTGGAACATCAATACAAGCACGGTGTTGCTTTCTTCCTATCTGAATGAAGTCTCTTGTTGTCCCTGGACTTTGAGGATAAGGGGCCCGGTGTGTAAGGGTGGCCTCCGCAATCAGAATTTCTGGGTCCGAATGCTGGTTTTTACCACTTTCTGACTTTGTGAGTTTGGACAAGTTGCCTAAGCATTCGAACTCAGAGGCAGCTTTATCCAAAATACAACAATCATTATCATCATCATAAATAATTTGCGGAATTATTGTAAAGATTATTACAAGGATGGAAATGAGAGGACACATGTCAAAGCCTCGGTCTCAGGACCTAAGCATCCAGGCACCATTAGCTGCAAGGACCCAAACCAGATCTAAACCCCTGGGGGGAAAAGACTTCGCTTTCTTGGTCTTTTTGCTGCTCTCAGCACATACCCCTCTGCCCCCGAATGTCTTAAGCTGGGATGGACCTAGCAGGAGCACCAATACTAGATTTGGGGATTTTTACAACTATATTTCAACAGATGAAATGTTGTTGAAATGGCAACGTGGCGATGTTTGGGGGAAGGAGTGAACACCCTATTATACATGGGTGACATTTTCCTGGACGAGAATAAAACCCCCAGGCCCACGAGACGTAACACGGAGGGTTCAAAGTGGTTTCAGATGCCCCCTGCCAGCTTCTGCTGCCCCCAGAACTGCCTTCTGTCGGGTTCAAGTTTACCCTCTGCTGATTTCAGTGTGACTTCAGTGGAGAATTTTGAAAGGTACCATGAGATAAATATTTGCTGAATTTAACCCAAATATATTATAGCTCACTCAGGGTCACATTCGGAATAAATACCTATCTGTCTTTTTTCCCGCTGTCTGTTCATCTTCATGTATTGTCTTGACTATAATAATTCACTGAGTCTGTTAATTCCTTGAATTTCAAATGAGACAAGCAGGAGCAATTCACTTATCCCACGAAAAAAGGTAGGAACAATTCTGTGCACTGTGTTGGTACTTTTTAATTTTAAAAAACAAAAGAAGTGTCAACTACAAAGAGTAAATGTGTCACCGTCTGGCTCCTTTGACGTGGTGGCTGCTGGGGAACATTTGATCGTCAACAGATAAGATCCACAATCTGCGTTGTGCAAAGGCCAAATTTCTCCAGGGAAGACTTTCTGAACACCGGGGTCATGCAGACCAGCTCATCCTTAGTGCTCTCAGAAGTCACCCCGATTCAGCTTGTCCCCAAATACTTTGCCCACTGCACACACAAACTCCCCCCAGTGATTTGCAAGAGAACTTCTAAAACCACTCGGGAAACTTTCTAAATAGGAGACCATGTGAGTCAGTGTTGTACTCGGAGTGAGCTGCAGACCTAGGCCTGTCTGGATAGTCTTCCTTGATGTGAATGGAAATTACCGAAGTATGAAGGCTAGAAAAACAAGCAGCCTGCCGGTATCTTAGCGGCTGTGCTTCTGGACCCCGACACAAGAGCTGCGAATGGGCATCTGTCCACGTAGGCACCCTGAATGGCTGTGGGCACACTCTCAGGACACAGAAACACTCATGCGTGTCCCAGCCCACCACCTCCAGCACCACCGGCTTCACTGTGGCTGGCCTTCCAAGTCATGCACGTAGATCCATTATTGAAGAGCGTCTGTTGGGTTCCCAGGTCCAGTTCTAAGGTGTACGTGTGTGCGTGTGTCTGCATGTGTGTGCCTGAGTGTATGTGTGTAGGCTTCCCCACACTGACAAGCAATTCTCCAGCACCAGCAGGGCGTCTGACAATTCAACTCAATTCACACACCTGGCGACGGCATCGGGGCCCCCCTGAGAAGAGCTCGGTCCCACAAAACTCCTTGCCTCCTCAGACCACCAATCACAAGGACAGGTCACTACCAGTGTGTCTGACCTGCAGGCTGCCCATTAGAGGTTCCCATGACCCTCTCCTTGGCTTCGATTCCAATTTGGTGGAACAGCTCACAGAACCAAGGAAACAGGTTTACTCACTAGATTACCGATGTATTAGCCTCTTTCTGTAATCATTTATTCTTTCTGCAAGTGTTCGTTGACCTGCCTATACTGTCTGTGAGAAAGGGCTGGTATCTAGTAGGGAAAGACCAGGGCAAGAACTAAATATCCTACAGTGCCCGGGACAGGTTGCCCCCCCACCCCCAGACCCACACCAACAAGTTATCCAGCCCACGGTGTCATTCACCCCAAGGATGAGCAACGCGGGGCTTTTGCTGAGTTTACAGGACAGGTTGTAAGCCTGCGTTTGCGTCTGCTTTACTGAAATACATCTATTCAGGCTGAAATTGCTTGATTTCAACATGCCACTGTGTATCAGGGCTGTGGTGAAGATTCATAGCTTTTTTTCTACTTCTAACTATGGAAGATTGGTGTGTTTTTAAAAATTGACCAAACTGCCTCAGGTCAACTTGCATAACGTACTGCAAATTATCCTTTACCCATCTGGACTCTGCCATGTTCTATTTGACACTGTCGATGCTTCCCGTGGCTAAAGGCAGAAAAGGGAAAGACGTCAGGAGGGAGGTGATATCTGCTCTCTAGCTCCAAGACGTGGGCAGTCCTCCCAGGATTCCACTGTTAGCGCTTGAGTATGATATTGTCTTATTTTATAGAGCACTAAATTAAACCTAAAAATAATCTGAAGTACTGTATTTAACTTCAATCTGATTATTTTAAAAGTAACATACCAATTGATTAAATTAAACAGATATTTCATCAACTGGGGTTCCTACTAATTACGCTGCTGCTCTTATGAAAAATTACTCACTGCAGCATCTGCTCCAATTTCTGTGAAACAATGAAAAGCTCTGTTTGCATGTTTTTATTTTTAGAATGAACCGTGCAGCAAAGAGAACACATGAACGTGTCCCGTTAAAATAAGTATTTCATTATGAAAAGGCAAGTTATGGATCCTGTAAATCTAGATTTAAGCACATTAAGTGACTGAAACTCAATGGCTGACTTAGGACGTATGTAAAAACTAGCCATCAAAGCCAAGGAGCTTATTTAATTATTTACAAGCCTGCTTCTTTCTAGCAGCTGATTTAGGCACTTGTTTTTCCTTCTTTATTTTGCCGGAAAGTGTGAATATTAAGCAATGGCGCCAACCTCCATTAAATTGTGAGAACAGTGGAACAGGAAGCACTTTGGATGTCAGCCCTGGGCAGGGAAATTGGGGCCCTGAGATGGGACACGCCTGGGACCCAGCAAGAGAGCAAATTGATGGCAAAGCTACAAATATTACCCAAGGTAGGCAGAATTTCAAGATGGCTCCCAACGAATCTCACTCTTGTTGACTCCTCTGCCCTGGGAACATGGTGTGGCATCCTCCCATTGATTACATTATGTTATATGGCAAAAGTGAAAATTCTGTAGATGTAATTAAAACCAGTCAGTTGATTTGAAGTTAATTAAAGGGAGACCATCCCAGGTGGGTTTGACCTAATAAGGCAAGCTCTGTCAAAGCAGGTCTGGAGGTCAGAGGCTCGGAGCAGCAGAGATGCTCTCTTGTTGACGTTGAAGAAGAAAATGCCAAATGTATTGGGGAAGGACGCACGGCAGGGCCAGGGGGCAGCCTCCAGGAGCTGCGAGATTTAGTCCTGTAGTCACAGGAACGAAATTCTTCCACCGACCAGTGGCCGCGGGAGAGGACCCTGAGCCTCAGATGAGAATACAGGTGTATCCAACACCTTGATTCAGCTCCGGGGTACCCTGAGCGGAGAGCCCAGCCATGGTGCACCCAGACTCCTAACTCATGGAAACCATAAGGTGTTTTTTTTTTTTTGTTTTAAGTGTTGTTATGGTAAGTTACACATCATAGGAAATAATACAATAATCTTGATCTGTGATTTTCCTGTACTCAGACGTGCCTCTCTCCCCTCTCTGGGCCACACAGACCATTCCTAGATTTTTTGGTGGGGATGAGGACACAGATGAACAGACACAAGCCAGAGGACTTCATGTACCTGCATTCTTCCATGTATGATTCCCTGCTGTGGAACGCCGTAGTTTATGCCCCACTTCCGGCCCCCCACTGGGGAGGGAGGTAGGAAACCTCAATAGTCCTAGGCCTTGGGCTGACTTTGCTCTTTTTGTCAAAAAGCATCAACAAACAAATAAATTTAAACCCGTGAATTGATACTGATTCTAAAGACAAAAATCAAGCCAAAAAAATTCTCATTTTAGCCCTGGCTGAGTAGCTCAGTTTCATCCCAGTATGCCGCTGGGTAGCTCAGTTGGTTAGAGAGTCCTCTCAGTATGCCAAGGTTGCGGGTTCAATTCCCAGTCAGGGCACAAACAAGAATCAACCAATGGATGCATAACTAAGTGGAACAACAAAGTGTTCTTTTTTACTCCTGCCTCACACTCTCCTTCTCTCTTTCCCCCTTTCTCTCTCTCTCTCTAAAATCAAAATTTTTTTAAATGTTTTAAAAAACCCTCACTTTTTCGTCTTTGCAGCATTTTAAGTGACCGAATCATTGTGTTAAGAGTGTAAAGCAAAGAGAAAGAAGGAAGCGTTCCCCCACCTCTCCTGTGCGGACTGGACTGCAGGGGAGCCACACCTCTGGTGAGTACATTTCCGTTCACACAATATTTTACCCACTGAATGAAGAAAGAATGACAGAGTTCACACATCACTATTTTAAAAACTTCAGCAAATTAATTAAGTGGACAATGATCATCAATGGCTATTAATATCACAGAAAGAGGAAAAACACAGATAACATGTGCCTTCTGAAGGTGAGAACATGACCTATGAAATTGATCCGCCTTGAAAGGACCAGACTCCAGAGATCTAACTATGAACTTGCAGGAAATGCTCAGTGCAGAGGAACAAGGCGAAGCCACCATGGAGATGCACCGATCCAAACTCAGGCAGTGGGGAAGGGGACCTCATACATGACACGAATTCCTTCACAATAAATTCCAAGGCATAAAAATAGAGAAGGGAGAAGAATGTACAGTTAACAGAGACCTGGGAGACATATCAGTAATTGTAATGTGTAAATTTATTTTAACCATGATTCAAAGAAGCTGTAGACATATAAACACATACACACAGTATATATTTCTGATACAACTGGAATAATTTGAACACTGCATATTTTATGCTGTTAGGAAATGTAGATTATTGCTATGTTTCTCTCTACCTCCTTTTTCCTACTGAGTAAACAATTCTATTAAACAATCTCATAGCATCTCGTACAACTCCACCAAGGCCTCTATAGCGGTAGTAATTGCATTTACATCTGGTTGAGGATTTAATTAACGTGTAACTCCCGATAGGGGCCCGGGCGCTTTTGTTTCCGACCTTACTCAGAAGCCAGTACTTAAAATACTGACGTGCCAAAGGAATAGAATGAATGACTCGAGGACATCTAACCCATTGCAGCTAGGTAATTTATGTGTAAAGTGACACCGAAGAGCACACACAAATGACAAACAGCCAGCAAGTGCAGAGAGGAAACGACAATGCTTGTGCTGAATTTTCTTCAAGAGTCTTCAAGGATGGACATGCCACACTGGAGCCATCACACCAGGGTCCTCGCTCCCTCCAGGGCGAGAAAGAAATGAAGCCCAAGGATTTGTACTGAAGCAACAGAGCAGAGGGTCTGTGACAGCCAGAGGGGTTCTCAGGAGCCGACACCCAAGTGCGATGGCCCCCCACGAGGCTCAAAATGGAACAAGCCCCCAACCCACCACTGGTTCGTCAGCAGCGGAGAGCTAGATTTAACCAATTTTTCTTGTTCTCTGCTTGGAATGAAACTGAAATGAGTGGAAAGTGGGAAGGAGAGGGCATCTCAGTTCTCTTGTTGGAAGTATTGCCTTTAAGCAGAATTGACATTTGAACCTCTCCCATCCTCTTTATTTATCGCTCCACACATGCACCGCGTCTTCCAAATTCAGAGAATTCTCATGCAAATCTAAACCTCTGCTGGTCTTCTGTCACCTGTGCAGGAGGAATATGGGTTTCTCTCCACACATCAGGTGAATTTTGAGCAGTTTCAGTGAGCAAGGTTATATAATTAGGGACCACACCACCCTGAATCCTTACTTTCAGGGAGTCACACTTTCGTAAATTAGTTGGGAAAAAATTAATAAAGTTAAAATGACTCTAACATACTGATGTTTAGGTTTTACAATTGAGAAAGGTGCCACAAACTCATCATAAAATCCAGACAGCCTTGTTTCTGTGTTTTGGGCTAATATAGGTCTAGTATAAAAATTTTAAGAGGCAAAAATATTCAACATATTTCTATAGAAGGCAGGTTATTAGGGATGGGATGGAGGGTAAGAGGAAAATACCACATGGTAGAAAGGTTTTCAGTTCCCTATTTTTGAGAAATTAAAAACAGAGAAGCAATAATTAATATGAAAATAAACAAAATATGCAATTAGGATCAATTTCTTCTAGAGTCCTGTAAACCTCTCTACCTACTGTCCTGTCCAATAAAATCTACTGCTTCCAGGCTTCTGAAAAATTAGACCTGTTGTGTGGTCTGGTCATTTGAGAGGGCATTCTGTGTTCAAGCCCTGGAAGCTTATACACGTAACCCCCCAAAAGGGTCACCTTTTTAATAAGATAGCAATATTTAGTAATGACGACCATAGAATACAGTGGGAAGCTTCATACTCTGCTAAGGCTGGTGGACATTGGCAGCACTTTCTGAAAAATGCCTTAAGATAGTCTCAACCTTGCCTGGCTGGTGTAGCTCAGTGGATTGAGCGCGGGCCTGTGAACTAAAGGATCACAGTTCGATTCCCAGTCAGGGCACATGCCTGGGATGCAGGACAGTTCCCAGCAGGGGACGCATGAGAGGCAACCACACATTGATATTTCTCTCCCTCTCTCCTTCCCTTCCCCTCTAAAGATAAATAAATAAAATGTTAAAAAAAAAGTTCAACTCTTTAAAAAAAAATTAAAAAAAAAAAAGATAGTCTCAACTTTGATCCACTGACTCCAAGTGTAGGAATCTACTCTCATTAAACTATGAGCCAGGCAAACAAAGGCACACACATGGGCAAGGACACTCAACCCACATGCGGAAGGAAAGGGGGCTGCTTAAGTCGGCGTTGATGCCTCCGTGCAGAGTCTTGTTACACAGCCACGGAAATGACAGTGTCTTCCGAGAATATTTATTGGCATGGGAAAGTAATTCTTATATAATGCTGAATAAAATAAAAGCAGGACTCAAAATACAATGCAATCTCAATAAATATGTACATATATAGAAAGAATTATACATATACTGTGGCAGACTCTTCTGCGTGGCGTGGGCCCAGCTCCCACTCGGAGATGCACAGGACCCACACCCACAGTGTGTGATGGTGGAGGAGGCCACGGCTTTGGCTCCTCTTCAGAGAAAAGCCTGTCGGTTATCCTTATTCCTCCACCAGACTCAGTAGTCTGTGTGTATGTTTTAATTCATCCATAATGGTGTGGACACTGCTGGCTGGTGTCCACATCAATATATAGAAAGAATTATACATGTGTATGTGTGTGTGTGTAAATAATTTAAAATGTACTTATACACCTATAAAAATTTACCAGGCAATTAACAAAAGTACTATCTGGTGCTGCAGGTATTTTTCTTTTATATTGTTCTTTTATTTTTTCCAATATTTCCCACAATAGGCTTTGATTGCTTTTTATAAGCAGAGCCAAAAATAAAAATTATCAAAGAAAAACTGGAAAATGCTACATAGAATATATAACTCTCTATTAATGAGAAATCTAACTTAATAATAACATTCTAATAATGAGAAAACTAACTTGAAACAGACTATTTCATTTTTAATGATTACAGATAATTGGAATTCTTTTTACATGTGTGCTTTTATCTGCCACCTACTTCCCAAAGAAATTTCAGACATTTAATAGGGAATTCCCTGAAGTTGGGTTTATTTCTAGGTACTATCCCTTAATATCAGCTAAACTCTTAGTAAAAAGCTCTCAGGCACCTAATTCTCATACAATGTACTAGTTCCCAGAATCCTGAGCTAAAAGGCAATAGGTGGCCATTTCAATTAGCAGATTGTGAAAAAATTAAAAACTAAAGTAATATAAAAAAATTATAATGATCTAATACAAGGTTTGTCAATTAATCAAAAACAACAATGAATCATATTTATCCATCTAATCCTCCATCCACTCATTCACTCACGAGCAATAATTGAGCACCTACTGTGTGCTAGGCTATACACACTGTGACTCTAAAAGTTCTCAAGAGACCCTTGTGCTCGCACGGTGCAAGGAACTAAGAAGCATATAAAAGACGAAGAAAATACGCCTGCCTTCACGGGCTAACAGTTGTTTTATGAGCCAATAATGTATTTGATGGAAGGGGAAGGCCAGCTGTGGGCGGCTGAGACACAGCCACAGAGTTCCAGAAGAAAAACGTCTGGATTTACCCGCAGTTGAATGGGGAACGATCACCAAGACACTCTCAGCCAAGTGGGGCATACTGCCAAGTTACCAGATAGCCCTGATTTAAAACAATCAAATTATAAGTTCCCGTTATGAAAATAAGTCTTGCCAGGAACAAGGCCCAATCGATGGCTAGGAGCCACATGGCAACAGCCTCAGAGCTCCGAGTGGTGCCAACGAGCCCCGCGCCCTGGGCAGTTCGCAGGCACGAGAGCGGGCCATCCGAAGGTGGCACATCCGTGATGGACTGAGTCACAATTGTTGTGGAAAAGCCTCTGATTGCACATGGTCACGGTCAGACCCTTTGACTTGATCCGTTTCTCAGCCAAACAGCAATCACTCTGAAACCAATCCGCTCACTACCAGATGAGTAAGAGCAGGCGCCATGGAGAATATAGAAGGAAGCAATCTCCAGAATGAGGAGGGAGGGGAGGGGAGGGAGGGAGGGGAGGGGAGGGGAAGGAGGGAGGGTGCAGGGTGGCTGGAGAAAAGTAAACAAAGAAACACCAAACACTGATTTCCCCCAGATCACTAGTTAGACGCAGTTTCTGGAAGTTCCACACATTTAACCCTAGACTCGTTCTCTATATTGTTACCCTTGCTTTGCTGATTCCTTGCAGATGTGCTGCTCAGCCACCGCTCAGCCACTGCTCAGCCATCTGCATGGGCAAGCCCCGCCCCCATCTCCATGCCTCAAACACCCTTCTCCTCCCCACCCCAGTCTGGGCCCCCACCACCAGCCGCAGCAGCTGCTGTGCCTCCGGGGCAGGGTTCCAGAGACTCTTTTAACAAGCCCCCATGGGTCATCCTGATGCTCAGAAAGTGAGATTCCTGGAACCTGTGCCAGGCAGACGTGGGCAGAGGGCCCCACTGTCTGTAGGTTGTTACCTGGCTACAGGGAAACCCAGATGGGAGGGTCATATGCCAACTTCGGCTTACAGGTCACTTGCCATGTGCTTCGTGATGGATCAGCAGTTCGGCCCCGGGGGGAGGTCCCGGAAACTCTCACACAGGTCCAGAGGGGACATGCATAGTAAGTTTCCCTGCCAGAGATTAAGAATCAATCTATGTGTCCATCACTGGGAGATGTAAAAGGTAAAATGTGAGAAAAAGAAAGCAATACAGATGGATCGGATGAATCCCGGTGCCAAAGGAAGAAAGGTTAATTCTGAAAAAAGAACCATATTGATCCACCTGTGTTATTGTATTATCCACGTATATTAGATAGATAATCTACATCAAGTAAAAATGCATGCATGCTCAATAATACTAGTTTTGCAAGAAGATGTGAAGAAAGGTTTAAGTTTAACACATTTCGACAGCTGCCTGTAGGTTGAGTAGGCAAGTGGGAGGGAACTATGGGGATAAAGTGATGGATGGATGGATGGATGGATGGATGGATGGATGGATGAATAACCAAAGTAGAGCCTAGTGAGGACCAACGGTAATAATATACCATCAGCTGAGGAATTCAAAGCTTTTTGAATATAGGAATGAGAGCTGGAGGGGCGGGAGAGAGACTCCACATCTTTCCCCGGGGCAGATAGCTGCTCAGTGACAGAGCTAGGATTGGAACGTAGCTTTCTGTATCAGAATTTGAACTTGTTAACCCGTTACCTTTCAAGAGCCAAGCTGCCATCTTTCAATGTTGCCTTTGATGAAGGATTTGGATCATGTAAGCTTCTCCAAATGTATATGTGTCATTGCACCAATATTTATTGTCTGGTAGGTGTGTTCCAGGTTAATAGATAAGCAAGGCTGCCACGCACAGTCGGGTGGGGATGCCAGGACTCAGCACTGGAATATTCCTTTGTCATCTCCTGTGTCAACTGTATGAATAAAAGATCCAAACAATCTTTTCTACCCATCCAGGCGTTCATTCATTTCTTCTCTGACAACTGGAATCCCAGTTGGAGATGGGAGAGCTAATACCTAGAGCTAAGAATATCTCCGGCAAGAAGATTTAAAGACATTCAACGACAGAATGACCAAGATCGAGAAGTCACACCACCGGCCACTTCCCATGCAGCAAGAGTACACGGGCTCGGTGCGACAGAGCACTTCATTAAAACGCACTCCAAATGTGTTCTCCTGCTGGAGTGGAAATTAGGAATCCTCGTGAAAATAATTCCCTGTTCTAGATGGCCTTTTACAGCTGAAAAAATATTTTCTCACCCTGTTTCACTTGAACTTCACCATAGGCAACACAGGGCTCCTTGTGTCTATTTCGTATACTCTGAATGTGTTTAAAAGCAATTATTTGAATTTTACAATTTGCATGTTCTAACTGAGCGCATGAGAATTCTTTTCCAGCTTCCAGCCAAGGCTTCCTACTGGAGGCTGTGTGCAGAAGCAAAACAAACAAAAAATAATACGAATATATTTCATCTCTATCTTATTTTTCGCTCCCCACCCTCCTCACACACATCTACCGTAATTTTTTGTATCCCAAGTAGTTGCTTTTATTTTTCCCTCTACCTAAACTTCACGAAACATCAGTGTTTTAAAAAACAGTGGAATCGTAGACATGAACCTTACTTCCTGCCCACCCGAGAGTCCTTAGTAACCAAGAGCAGAGCTTTGCAGCAGGCAGGGCTTTTAGGGGATTAGCAGTTCCAGTTACCAACCGTTGTCACAAGCACGTCACAGAGACGTTCAGTTTGGCAGGCCAGAGTCATAACTCCCAGAGCATCACTTGGCACCCAGGCTTGTTGGGGGACGTGACGTGCCCGGCTAGTTGGCCTTTCTCTTTCCAAGTCCCCCTCCCTGGGAGGCTGCTGGCCATGCAAGTTGCTTGCTAGGAGGCAAGCGGGTTGCCAAGTTCAGTGCTGAGCAAAGGGAATCCATACTGACTCGCGGAGCGCTGACTCGGCCGCCCACCAGCCCTGGACTTCGGCTTGCTGGTTGACACAAGGGTAGAAGAAGCACGTAGACACCTAGGAATCCCTGCGGGACAGCCAGGGAAAGCCCTTAGCCATAGACTCTTTACATGATTTTATTTGCTTGGTCATTTTCCTTTTAATTATCCTAACAGTTTCTTCTAAAACTGTATTGCTTCAACACTTAAGTTTGATAACATTTCTAAAATCAAGTTACATTTGACAATCGATGTGTTATATTTCATGTGGCTGCGCCCAGCGCCACCTGGCAGAGCCCACGGTCCACCCTCCTCTCCTTCCTTCAGGCTGTTTTCTTTTCCTGTCTCAGCTCAGACTTCTGCTTCTCAGACAAGCCTGCCTTGACCTTCCACAGCTAGCCCTTCCTCGGCTCCCCTCGTGGGAGCAGGCATTCAGGACTGCATTTGGAATGCTCTTTTTTTTTCACGAGGGCTTTGGTGATTATTTGATCAATGCCTGTCTCCCCTGGGGGACTGTGAGCCTGGAAGGAAAAGGCCTGACATATCCTCAGTGCCGCCAGGGGCTTGGTCCAAGTTCAATGGCTACCTCTTCAATCAGTCAATGAATAAGGCACGTTTCTATTAAGACTGACACGTTTCCTGTGTAAACGGTCACCCGCCCAGTTGACCACCTTTTTCCCCCTTCCTGTGATGGCGCACGGCGGGCACACAGGTGTGTGTACACAATCACTTCTTCAGGGCCGCAGCACACACACTGAGGGTTAGAGAAGAACAAAGCTGTGAAGAGATGACACGCCAGTGGCCGATGCCACTCAGGGGTCACATGGCTTCTTCTCATGTCTGGCCTGCTGTGTGTGTCCCTCTAGTCTCTGCCTCACTCAGCAAATTACCAACGGCTACCCACCTCCACCTTGGAGATATCTCGGGAGCTGTTGAAATTGAATGTCAGGGCTATAAATGCCAAGGGTCAACCGTGATTTCAGATTATTTTAAGCCACCATATCTATGGGCAACCTAGATAGTTTGAGACAAATATATTTATTATTTTGATATAAGTCTCGATGCTGTTCTCACTTTGAATCTCTAGGGTTATTTAGGATGTCATTTCTCCCTCTAGAAAGACTACACATGCCAATAATATCCCCTGGATTATACCACAGATAAGCAGATCATTTGGACACAACAGTAAGCCTTTGTAAGGTTTTTTCTTTAACAACTTCATCAAGATGTGATTGAAGTAAACTGCCCACATTTACATTGTACAATTTGGTCAGTTTCAACAAGCGTATACATCTCTAAAGCCATCACTGCAATCAAGATAACAGATACTTTCACCATTCCCCCCAACTCGTTTACGCCCCGTTGTGATCCATCCCTCTCCCCACCGCACCCCGAGAAATCACTGGCCGGGTTTCCGCCCGGAGGGCTGAGTTATCTGCTCTACCACTTTTCTATAAATGGAATCACACAGTAGGCATTCATGGAATCACACAGTAGGCATTCTTTTCCAACCTGGTTCCAATAATTAATCAGCTTAATTTTTGTAAAGTTCAGTCACGTTGTATGTATGGTTTGTTTGTATTGCTGAGGACTGTGCATTGTATGAATATCCTCTAACTTCTTCCCATTCACCTGCCGATGGACATCTGAGTGGAGAAAAGTTGGAGTGTATTCACAGTTTGGGGTATTACAAGTGCAGCTGTTACGAATGTTCACATACAAGTTTTGGTGTGATTTTTTTCTTTTCTCCATACCTAGGGGCAGGACTGCCAGATCTTACAAAAAACATATGTTTAACTTCTTAAAAACCCATCAAACTCTTTCCCAGAGTGAATGAAACAGTTCCATTCCCAGTGCCTGTGCAAGTCTTCCAGCTGCCTGAAGTTCTCCCCAACATCTGGCAGTCACTTCATGATCAGTATGATTATCACCAATCTAATAGACCTGCGTGGTTACCTCCCTGTGGCTTTGGTTTGCATTTCCCTGTTGAGTATTGACGTGGGGTGACCTCCCCTTTGCTTATGGACCACACGTAGGTCTTATGTGAATGGACAACAACTTTGTGAAGTGTCTCCTCAAATCTTCTGTTCCTTTTTTGAGTTAGCTATCTACCTATTATTGTGTTCTAAGGTGCTCTTTCCCTATTCCAGGAGCAAGTCCTTCGTCAGCTATTTAACTTGCAAATACTTCCTCCCACACCAAGGCTTGCCTTTGGTTTTCTTGGGGGCAGTGTTTCGAAAAGTTTTAATTTTGATGAAGTACAACTTATTCATTAAAAAATACTTTGGTGCTGTTTGATTTGGGGGATAGTTAAAATGTTTTTCCACATTTTAGAAGTAATGGAAATGTATTGGATTCTTCCCATTCCCAATGACCTCAATTAACCGTTCCTGTCCTCCTGGGTGCCAGGTATGGGCGGCCCCAGGCCCTGAGGCCACACCTGCATAGGATCCGGGGCCCGGCCACAGTGAGCGCGCGGTCCACGCACCGCTGTGGCTCAGACCTCAAGAAGCAATCAGAGCACATATTCAGGCCTCTGACTTCCCAAAACCAGGCACCAAATGGAATTTGGCCACACAGCTTCTGTCCTGGCCCTTTCCCTTAAGCAAAGAGGAAGCATCCAGTAAGCACACTGAAGAGCTACGTATCTTTTCTACTTGCTACTTCCAAAGAGATAGCTTTGCAGCGATGAGCTATGGACATCCATTCCTGAGGTAGGGACGCTTTCCAGGGGGTCCCCGTGCCTACCATGCTACGCACACTCAGTTTTCTTTTCTAATTGAATGCTGTTTTCAAAGTGACTTAAAGGAACTTAGCCTGTAGATGGTGGAAGGGTTACCAAGGTGAAGGTCATTTCTGAAAGACCATGCCCTTGAACCAAAGTAGCAAGAGATACGACCCGCCATAGTTTACCTGCCACAACACTGAAGAAATTGCTCTAGGTGAGCACTACTAAGGTTGCAAAATGCTCTGTGAACACTGGCAGGAATTTTCCCTAGATTTGCCAGCAATCCATCTTTTGCTCTTTGTGTTAAATCCCTGTAGGATTGTGTATCTTCCAAGATTTGAATATGCGGATTTTTTTTTTCCCAAAGAAAGCAGAAAGACTAGTATTTGAGACCAGTCTTTCTCTTCTGCAGATGACAACAGAAAGACATTTCTACAACAGTTTGTTATAGAAGTACATCAAGGTACAAGGACCAGAGGGAATATCAAGACCACTCTAGGTGCAGATTTTATTATATCGCATAAGGGTTGATTTAGAGAGCAAAAAACACCCAGAAACAGATTTTATACATTTCCCTTGCAGAGGCTTTCGATGGACTACGTGTAGACCTTGCTACCTCCAGATGACGGAATCTCCATCCTTCCCCCTTGAAAGTGGACTTAAGGGACGCCCTTCCAAAGAACAGAACATGGGGAGCTAAAAATAGCATTACACAGTGGGGAAAGCTGGCAGGTGCCACCCGTACCAGGTGACGAAGATTGACATCATCAGAGATGTCATGAACGTCATGTGCAACCTGACTGGATGAGACCAAAAGGGCACTTCATCCCATTCTCTCCTTCCCCCACACTCACCACCTCCGTCAAATCATGAAAAACAGAACCATCGGGCAGGCCCAGGTTGGGGGCTATTCCGCAGGGTGGGGGTCTGTTTTTCCTCAAGACTCTCA
The DNA here is from genome assembly GCA_004027475.1 of Anoura caudifer. Lineage (NCBI taxonomy): Eukaryota > Metazoa > Chordata > Mammalia > Chiroptera > Phyllostomidae > Anoura > Anoura caudifer. Next base: position 22,134 of record PVKU01007854.1, read on the forward strand.
CAGTCATGAAAAATAAAGCAAGACGGAGAAACGGTCACAGACCAGCAGGGACAAAGGAGATGGAATGACTAAATGCGACGTGGTCACCTGGGCTGGATTCTGGAGCAGAGAGAGGGCATTCGTGAAAAAAAGTGGTGAGAGCCAAATAAAGACTGGATTTTAGAATTCTATTAAAAATGTGTGTATCGGTAGGAAATGGTGCTTTTTTTCCTGTTAACTAAAGTGTCCTAAGTTCTGGGTGATATGAGTCACATTCCAGAGCCAATAACTTCCCCACGTGCTTAATTTTCATGCCAAGCCACAACAAACATGTCTTCACACCATCACAGCAAACAAGGTAACTGGAAACCGGAAACGTGAGGCCGTGGGCTCCTCCTGCCTCCGAATGCCGACTGCACACCCAGAAATAGTCCTAAAAGCTCATTTGCTCTTTTACTCAGTAATTTTGAAAATGAAATGAAGAGCGGGGAACCAGAATGCAAAAAAAAGGCCTGTGTAAATTCAGGTGACAAGCTGGGCTCTGGGTAAACGTGGGTACGTGGTAGAGATTAGACTCAGCTCTCTCTGAAGGGAAACACTTCGGAAATAAGAGAGGGGAGAAGAGAGGGGAGGGGGTGAGGAAGGGGACAGGCGTTCACCCCACACGCCATATACTGGACACTGAGCTCAGTGTTTCTCTTAATGCCCAAATCAGTGCTCCCCAAAAACCAGAACCCGGCGCTCTAGGTTTCATTCACCCATTTCTCAGATTTAACCACTGAGCCTCAGCGAGGTGGAGCAACGCTCCCAAGGTGTCGCACAGTGAATCTGAGATTCAAATTATGATCACACTCCAAAGATGCATGTTCTGTTTATTGAAATAATATTTCCCAATGCCAGTCATTGATGGTTATTAAAATACCCACATACCACCTAAACTACTATTTCCTTAATATTTATCTGAACCACCTGCTTCTCAATGCAGACCTGTGCCGGAATGAATACATGTGAGTGGGCTGCGTTGTACGTGGGTGTACTCAGCACTACAAATGCTACCGAACACAAGAAGACAGGCTCCCCGGGGGAAAATTCAGAGACCAAGAGTAAACGTCAGTGGCCAGTGTCCGACAGATATGCCCAGCGGGGCAGATGTGGAGCTGGGACGCGGGAAGGGGTGGAGATGTGGTTGGTCAGGATGCGTGGGGCGTTTGTCCGCAGGCGAGCGTGACGCAAGGGTAAACTGCCTTCAGATGGCCGCTCACGGTCGGGTAAGGTGGGCTGTGTTGACAAAGTGCGAACCCTGTCGTTGCAGACGCTCCAAGGTCCACTACAGTCTGTCATGTCCTAACAGGCGTCAAAGCAAGCAGAGACCACAAACTGCCCCCACAATCAACTCCCAGGGTTCACCTCACTGGGAAGATCACTCCTAACCCATGCGCGCCAGGTTTTCAAGTGTCTGCTGGCAGTTGTTAAATCGGCCCAATGACCCAGGTTCCCCGCCTGCTCAGGCTGCGGGATGCAGAGCACACCACTCAGAAGTCACACGTCCTGCGCGGCCTGAGCAGTCTGGGAGCGGATTCCTCTACAGACACTGACATCATGTGACTTCGCTCTAGGTCTTTGCAAAGCGGTTTTCTCTGCTCGGAACACCGTGCCTTTCACCTTCAGCCTGTCCTTCACCCGGCTAACCCCCGCTCATCCATCCCTTGGTCTCAGCTCAGCTGTCACAACCGCCAGAAAGCCACCCTAAACCACGCAGACGCGGTCAGCTGCTCTCTCTCAACACCCTCGGATGCTCTTGCAGCAGAACTGCGTGCCCGCTGCCCAGCTTTCCCGCCTGCCTGGAGCTCTTCCAGAAAGGGACCAGGCTCTGCCTCCTACCTATTGCACGGCTGGCACAGAGCAGAGTGTGCGGTGAATGCCACACCTGGATAAAGAAGGGCTACACACACACGCAGAGGAAGGGAGCAATTTGAACTGCCCGGCTGTCCGCAGGCCAGTGATACCATTTCAGAACCAGGCCAAGATGACCAATGACTCTCAACGTCCTGGAGACCCACCCTGCGCAAAGAGCCCATTGCTTCAGCTCAATTCACTGAGAGCCGCTCCACACGACTCACTCACGCGGTTGACGAGCCTTCATTTGTGAATGGATTTAGGGGCAGAAGCAATGCCTGGACCAGGACAAAGTCTTCACCCAGTGATCATATAATCAAAATATATGCATTTGTTGACAGAACATTTGGCCTCTGCCAAATGTCATGGCAGATGTAGGCAAACGGGGGAGGCAGTCTGGTCGGGGGGACACAACCAGGTCATACAAACGGAAGAGAAGATGACGGATTTAAGGTGGTATGTATAACTCAGTGCAGAATGGCCTGATTCACGGGAGCCGAGCGTGCACAGGTTTAAACACTGGCTTCCGCTGTTCAAAAGGCACGCTGAAGGTCAATATCACGGCCCTTTTAAGGACCGATGTGTGGAACTGAATCACCGGAGCTAGTGTGGTTCTGTATCCGTCTCGTGCATCTCAGCACAGGTTAATGGCGCTCTGCTTGTCTTCCTATGTGCAGCAATTCTGGTGAAGGGCTACACACGGCAGATTCAAGTAAGCTCGTGGCCCATGTTAAAATCATGCTGATAGAGTATGCAATGGCACAGAGTTCGTTTGGGGGACAGAATTTGCTTTAATAGTCTTCTAAGTGACTTCACTCTGAGATACAAGCTTATAAAGAAGTCACTAAGATGTCTCAGTTTTACTTTACTCCGCTTTGCGGGAGAAATTGTGTGCTGTAGAGTAAGGTTAGCAAATTACATTCAGCCCTCCACCTGTTTTTTTTTTTTAAATAAAGCTTTATTGGAACACAGTCACCCGCTCCTTTACACGTTATCTAAGGCTGCCTCCATGCTGCCAGGACAGAGTGGACATGTGTCAGAGACACTGTACGATCCACAGAGTTGAAAATATTTACTCTCTCGCTCGTTACAGAAAAGGTTTGACCACACCAGCTACAGAGATGCTCACGAAGTTCACAAAACCTTATATGGGATTCCTTTTGGATGCCGAGAATCTATTATCAAGTTGGAGGTTCACAAAAAGAAGGGGTTAATAGAGGCGAGGGGAGAAAGCAGGCGAGGAAAGATTGATGGGGAACGAACTGCCACTAAAACATTAGCTACAAAATGTGGATGAACCGCACAAGAAGACCCAGTTCACTTTCTACATTTGCATGCACTTAGAAAAGAACAAATCAGCTGCCAGCATAAGAGAAGAACTAGGTCAATGTTGAAGCAGGGAAATAAACTTCCTCTCTCTGACTTCCTGTGGCTGGAAGGGCTGGCATTCCATGTCTGAGCCCCAGAATCACAAACAAAAGGATTTAGGCGCTCAGTCTGCCTATATAACACAGACCCTCTTTCATCGTGGGTAACGTCCACAGGTTGCGGGCATTAAATGGGCAATAGGTCATTATTTATAGAATAAAAACAAGGCAAAAACCATTTTTATGCAAGTAGATCATCTTTAACCTCCCCTGTTATCATTGAGAGAAATTTCAGAGTGGCAGACCGGCCAGAATCCAGCGTGGGAGACAGGTATGAGGAGGAAAGAGAAGGGAACAAAATTTTAAATTTTAAATAATAGAACAAACACGTCCTCATTCAGTCTAGACAAGTCTTCCTTATATCCTAAAATGAAGGACATCTACCAAAAACTATAATTGCAGCTACAGACAGCTAGAGAAAGTTGTAGACAAAACATCTTATAGGAAGCGTTCTCTGGTATTTTATCAGATTTTGCTGCAGACTTCATTGGCACTGAGAAAAGTTACATCTCCGACTTTTGCTCGGGATTTGCACTGTAGTGTGCAGGCCATAACGAGCTAAGATGTAAAAATTCCATTACCGAATCTGTGTCATTGACGCAGGAAACTCGTGTCAACCATGGAACGTGAGTCACGACAACACAAACTCAAGAACTCCCTGCAGCTCACATTGCGGTTCTGGTTCCAGGAAACGGCTACCAGGTGGGCTAGGTGGGCTGACCTGTGGTGGATGCAGACAAGTCAGGTCAGAGGAGGATCCAGAAGCAGCTGGAGAGAAGAAATGAATCAGGGGCAATAGAAAGGTCAGGGCAATGAGGGCAATGCCTTAACCCGGCGATTTTCCACCGTGTGCCACAAGAATTTTTAAAAACTGCACTCCCTGGCTACTTAGTCAGGAGCACCAACCTCTTTTCCTATAGATTGTCAAATAAAAAGGCAACAGCAGCCAACACAACAACAGCCATTTGGTGTGAATCGATCAAAATTATCAGCAAAAAAAAAAAAATGGTTTGGGATGTGCGGCCGAATGTCAGTATCAGTTTATGTGTGCTGTGAGATGGAGAAGGTGGGCGACCCCTGCCTTGCTCCTGTGGGTCCCCCCACCGGCTGCACAGGGGAGTCACCTGGGGGCTTGAAAGAGTCTGACACCCATATCCCATGGCTCGTATCCCGAGATTCTGAGTTTGTTGGTCTAGGACAGAGATTGCACTGGTACTTGTAAAGCTTCCCAAAAGGTTCCAATTAATACTGAGGTCTGAGAACCCCTCATCTGCCCACTTCACTTGATGGAGACTAGTAATTAACACTATCTCATGACAGGAAACAGTTTCCCAAACCTCAGTCATTCACGAAACCCATTAGAGTTTCCCTCATACTAGCAATGCTTTTTTTTTTTTTTTTTAAACCAACTCACTAACTAAAACCTTAGACCTGCTTTAGCCTCACGCTAGTCAAAAGGTTCCAAAAAACCACAGGTTTGGGTGCTGGTGGTATTGTTTTCTAATACTTACTGAAACACGCAGTGTTAACCTCCGTCTGACTTCTGCATGCAAGGCGCTTTTAGGTAGTTCAAACAACTTAGAAAAATTAAGCCATCCATTGCCTACACCCAACTTGTGTGTAGATACGGCAGAATGGGCACTGTTAACCCCTCCTTTGCAGTGGCTCTGAAGACCCTCCACAGGCTCACCGTGTATGGTAACTTGTCGTTCTGTTTTCTCGCTGAGCTGAATTGCGTGATGCGCAACATCACTGCGTGGAGACTGAAGCTCCGGAGCGAGTGAGTCAGCCCAGCTGACCAATCTGCGTCCGTGCCAGCCAGCCCAACAACGCTGTGCTATGCTCTCCTCGCTGCGCATGCTGTAAAGCTTACACAGTTATGTTGTTCTAGACTTTATGAACAAAATACTATGTTGTGGTGATATGCCGGCATCTGGTGCTGGGCATTATCCTTCAGAAAGACGAAGGTGTGGCGCTGTTACTAACCTGCTCTTGAGAGTGAGTGAACTGGTTGGCAGTGGCCATGTGTTCATTTAATCAGTATACCTGGATCACGGTGTTGTCTGGTGCAAGTAAGTTTATTATTTAATTGTGGCGGATGATGACCAGTTCTTCTAGTTGGCTGAAGATGTCTCTGAACCTTTAGCATGCAAATAGAATTCATGGATTTCAAGGAGACTTCGCATATGGGGTTTTCCGGTTTGGTTGAGGAGAAAACCCTTCTTCCTTGGGCCGGCAGCAAAGAATCCCTAGGACCCGGCGTTGCCTGGAACGTGGTCCCGGAAATTGAACTCTACTGCATAACAGCACCAGTTACCCCGACGCCAAGCTCCAGTTACATCAGCAGAGCAGGGGTGTTGTTTCTTCCGTCTTGTCCCCGTGGAACAGAATCCGCTTTGTGCTTTTGGAACTCCGAGGTCTTCCCCAGAAGTTTAGTGCCTGGAAGGATCCTAGGGGACTTCTTTGTCTATATGACATCTGTGACACACTGGAGGTCAAATGATGCTCGGGGCCAAGGCAGACACAGGAGCCGGCCGGTCTCCCTGAGGGTGTTTAAGCTCCACTTCCACAGGCCTGTGGGATTACCTTCCCATCCAAGGAGTGTGGGGGGCGCAGAATTATTCTAAAGCAGTTCACGAGAACAACAGAAAAGGAAAGAGACAAAAGGAAATTAATGGTGCAAATTTCCAGAAGTTATTCAGCATCGTTCACCCTATTGTCCTGCCTTTCTTCACTAAGTGCTACATCCAATTACCAGTACTCTTAAAAAAAAATTCTTTGAAAACATGAATCTTGGGTGGGCATGCTCGGCCACCTCATTATCATAGATGTACCAGCCTGTTTAAAACAGTCCCTCTGTTGTTTAGCGGTTGGATTCCCCTCCCAAGCACCACAACAAGCAATATTCAGGGGAAATTCTATTGGAAAACTTCTTATTTTTTTTTTCACTGATATGAATGCGTCTATTGTGTGTCAAGAATAGCATTAGGCACTGGGAATTCTAAGATGAGCAAAAACAATCACGCAGTCCCTGCCCTTGAGGATTTGTACAAAGGCATCTAAAACTTTCAACCTTGAGAATGTTTTTGATGAAAGGTAGAGTGCGCAGTGAGAGCGAGAAACAAGAGCTTCTTTGCGGGGCAAACTGGGAATAGCTTCTCAGAGGAAAAACGAAGTTTTCTGCCCCTCCAATTCACGCCATTTATATTTTAATGTTAAGACTTTATGAGTGTTAATTTCTTGATTTATTCCATAACTCAGCCTGCATTCTTCCAACAGTTTTGTTATTCTGACAAACCCCCAAGGGATTAAGGATTCTTTGAACTGGATGGGTCCCTCTTTCACCAGTAAATTGTACCTCCGGTTAGTTTTTTGTGTGACTCAGAGCGGCTGTGCTGGGCGTGTCCACAGAGATAATTCTGAAACGCTCTCTCTTTTTTTTTTTTTACCCTTTGGAAAAAACAAAGTTGATTTGTGTTTGGTGGTTGGAGATCACTGTTTCTCCTCCTTGGCCATTGCTCAGGGTGCAGGGAAGGATCCTGAAGAAACCACAGGACCATTTCAGCACCTGCCTCTGAAGTGCAGGGTCTGATAAGCCTTCCGCCTTCCTCAAATTGTTCAATTTGTCAAAGAATACCACCGACTGTTTTTCAGTTTTAGGTGTTTTTACTCCCATCATAGTTTATAAATAAGGTTTTGTTGAGTTGGTACAAATAGTACGTTTTTTGCTGAAACAGGACAGGAAAAGATAAGAAATGGTTCCCCATCTGATGAGAAAAGTCATGGACAAAGGCACCCACGGCAGAATACCAATGCCGGCGTTAAATGGCCCAGGGGATACTGTCAAAAGAAGACTTTGCCAGGGGCCAGATCTTGATAACACAGCACCCCAGGCTGGTTTTCCATCTGCATGAGCATCATCTGGGATCTTTCCTCTGGAAATAAAATAAAGGCTTAACACTTGTCTGCTGGGGAAAATATTAAATGTTGGAGACTTTCCAACCAGAAGACACCACGATGGAAAAATAGGAAAAAAATCCAGTTACGCGTATGGCCCCTAAAATGACCACGACTGTGAACGTGCCAAAGAGAGAATGTGAGGTGACGTGCCGAATGCCGAAGATGGAAGCACTGACTGTCCCTTAACAACAAGAAGGCCTCAAATTGGTGTGTTTTTCTCTGCATTTACTATTAAGCATAAATCATCGAAAGACTTAATATTTCTCTTGGACTCATTTGTGTTTAATGTTCCAAGGAGACAGAGACGGGGACGGGATGTTTTTGTAAAGAAAATCATCCAGTGTTTAATGCTTCTCAAATCTCATTCCACTAACAGTGTATTTTTCCCTGAATAGCTTATATGTTTACTCCATCACCATGAGTAGCCTTCTTGATTAATAAGGCTCTTACTTATTATGTGTTTAAATTCTCAGGAAGTTTACATAACAGAGGCAGGTGCTTAGGCCTAGCCAGGGTCTTTCCTTATTAGTGTGAACCCCTCTCACCATGCCACCATTTAGGCTCTAGAACCTAGACTTTTCTGGATCGTGAATTTTGTGGATTCCAGCGAATGATGTTAGAACACACTTATCATTCTGTACTTCTCTGCCAGAGGTAGCAGATCTGATTCATCTCTTTTGGTGGCAAGTGACAAAGACACACCTCACCTTTGCTTAAGCTAAGAGGAAATTTCTTTGTTCGTGTAACTAAAAAGTACAGAGTTTGAAAGGGCTACCAGAGGCCTGCATTCAACGTGTCAAATGATGTCACCAGCACCCAGGGGTGCTGTCATCTCTGTCCTCTCTGTCCTCCTCCAGCTTGGCCTTATTTTCAGATCCTACCTGGTGGATGGACCCCAATTTATGGGCTCTTAGATTCAAAACCAGCAAAAAAGAGAGCTCCTCTCAACTCACATTTTGAGGAGATGCCCTTGACTTCATGGGCCTAAATCTAACCCAGGCCCTGAGACAGGAAGAAAAAGTGACAGGGTCAAGTCACATGACCACCTCTGGATCTGGGACCCATCCCAATTCAATGTCATTCATGGAAAAGGCTGGCTTTCCCCAGTGAAACTTGGTGCAAAACCAGAAGAAAGGTGGATGGAAATTTGGCAGAAAATAAAATAATACACACAAATACGTCAATTAATTAGAATAAATAAAGCCAAAACACACACACAAATATCCACTACAATCATTTTACCTCTTTACTCAGCAGGAAAACATCAACCTTCTTTTCAGTATTTTCCATGGAAAATTGATAATGTAACTTGTAAAGGGTTGGTGACATTTCAGGCACTCACCCCCCGGCTGAGCTGGGTTGTGGAGCTCTGGTCCACATGGTGCCTGTTCTCTACGCCTTTCCTTTCCAGTCTGATAAGAGAAGTTGGCCATAAGGGCGATCGTGGGAAAACAATGACACAATAAAAATTAGTTTTGTTTGTGGAGGTTAAAAGTAAGTGTCCCGTGAGCCAATTCCATTACAAACTTTCTCGTTGCCCCCTGAGTGTTCTGCTGAGCCAGGAGAAGGATTGAGCCAGCTCTCCAAGCTCTGGTCTACCGCCCATTCACATTCTCAAGCGAGCTGTGCAGTGAGGCAAGCCAGAACTCATTTATTCCAGAGCTGCGGAATCAGGCTGGCTATGCTTGGGGTGCCACCGCGGGTCAGAGCTACCCAAATTTAAATTCCGGTCATTCTCAGACTCCTCCAAATTTGAAAAAAAGATCTCCGTTCATAAAAAAAAAAAGTAACAAAAATAACTAAACAAAATTCCCTTTATGCAGAGAGCAAAAACTTGGGACATTTTCTACTAAGCAGTTTGGTTAAAGGTAAGATCAAAAAAGAAAGAGAAAAAAGTCTGGCAGATAGGGAACCTAAAAGAAAAGGCAAGATCCAGCAAGACCTCAGTCACTGATACTTTGACCTAAGACCAGGTTGAGAAAGTCACAGAGTCTTGCCGCCTATATTTTCAATTCTCCCTTTATCTATCTAAGATTTATTTCAAAGTATTTTATTGACAGATACGGTCGCTGTCAGTGGGGGCAGACATGCTGACTCCGCTCTCCATCCCTCAGGACCCTTGTCACTGATGTGCTGTCTTCTCCTGAATTCTCATTGTCTTCAGCGTGGGGTTGGCAACTGAGGGTATGGGTGTGAATAGAGAAGAGAAGGTTGGAGAAGAGCGGGGAGGAGAAGGGAAGGGAGGGGAGGGGAGAGGAGGGGAGGGCATTGATCCCCAGCAAGGCATTCTGTCATAGAGCATTATACCTGGGGAGAAAATGAGTGATTTCAAACTCACCCATCTCTCATTAAAGGTAAGGAACCTGAAGCCCAGGTAATACCAAGTGTTTGTAACGGTGTGGAGAGCAGGGCCCTCAACAAACTAATGTTGGGACTATCCATCACTAAAGACGTCCGGAGGACCATTTAAATGCAGGTATGTGTGGACACCGTGAGTCCTTTTGAAACTATACAATATATTCTAGAGGTTTAAAGAAACCCTGCATAGACCTTATATGAGAAGGCTCGTTACAGGGCTTTTTCCTTTGTAGTAGTCATAAAACGGAAACAAACTACATGTCCATTCATGGAGATCCAGACTAATAAATTGGGGGGTGGCCGCATAATCCAGCACCACGAAGCTATTAAAATGAATAACCTAAATCAATATATCTCAACATTAGTAAGCATCAGAAAATAACTTTGTAGCAAACATCACGGCACCCAATTTTATGTATAATACAAATACGCAGACACAGAGTCACAAGTACATATATAACAGCATAAAAAGACTTTAAAAAACATATTTATAATTATGGTTCCCACTGAGGAAATTAAGAGAAAGTGGAATTGAGTTTGGTATCAAAGGAACTTTACATTTATCTAAAATGTGTCCTTTCTAGGGAAAAAATACGTGAAAGAATATAATAAATTCATAACAATGGTCAACTCTGAATCCTAAGAAAGCAGTTGTTCTATTACTCTCTGAACTTTTAAAATTACTCAAAATACAAGCCAATAACATTTTCCAAAATAAAGGAAGGAGTAAAAACTAACTGAACCCTGCTCCACTGTTGGTAAACTCTGGCCCCCGTGTGGGCAGCTACACCTGGGTCCTCACATCCAGAGTCATTCTGAGTTTGGATGAGAGCCGCTCCCTCCTTCCTGAGTAAATCTACAAATGGGATCCATTCAGTAAAAACCACAGCTTAGCATTCAGAGTGTGCGTATCGAGAATGCTGGCATTTTAGAAAATGTCATAGGTTGAAATGCATTTTAAGACTGCTTCCCTCTCTCTGTCTGAATTGTGGGAGGGCCTTGCGGTGATTTCATGTTTTTCTACTTGGAAAAGGAAAAAGTGCCAAAATTTTAAACGCCGTGACCTGGTCACCCCCACCACCACTATTTCCCACCCACCATGCTCCCAATCTTCCTCTTAGATTGGAATCCCGAAATGGTGGCCGCAAGTTGGCTCCGCCCCTGGGTACCACTTCAGAAAGCAGCCCCCTGGCCCATCAGCGGGTGGTGATTACAGGCCTGAGACATGATCCGCTGGTGCTGTTTTGTATTAACTTTTTCCGCTTGTCTCCCTCAAATTACAGGATGACCTGCTTTCCGTTTGTAAGTTATAACCAGTGGCCGAATAAGAACAATACGTTCCACCAAAAAATAACAGAAGAGCCAAGGATTCCTCAAAGACTCTGGACCATGAGAAAAACCAAGACAAAATGCAGCACACAATGAAAAGGAGAGACACAGACAGACAGAAAGCTTTTAAAAACGATAGACTTTCTGCCTCAAAATGTGGCTTTTCTGCATATTGATCCATAGATATTTCTATAACCGCGCCCACTGCTGTATTACTAAATACATTTGGAGTTGGAGGCACAAAGCGTAAAATGTGAGGGATTATCAGATTACCTAGTTAACGTCGCTGCACATTTTACCTTCTGGGCCATTGGCATTGAGGCACCGATCAAACAGGTTCACGTAAAGGTAGTTCTTCGCCCAGGGTTTATGCGGACCCTGGAAATGTATTTACATGTCACAGCAGTAAATAAATACGTAGCTGATGAACAGCGGAGCTAAGGTGTCGCATGTCCGGAGCTGATGTTCACAGCCAGTGCGTCACGGTAACCGGAAAACCAGCTCCGATTGTTTCAGAATAAGCAGACTAAGCGTGAGGACAAGCAATACAGATTTTTTTTTTTTTAAGAATATTTTATTGGTTATGCTATTGTAGTTGTCCCACAAACTTTGTATCTTAAACAATGCAAATTTATTCAGGTTCTCAAGGTCAGAAGTCCAAACTTGGCCCTACAGGGCCCCAATCAAGGTATTGGCAGGGCTCCATTCCTTCAAGAGGCTCGAAGGGAGTTTAGTACTTCCTTTCAGAGGCCGCCTCCACTCTCTAACTCATGGTTCATCGCCTTGACCTCTGCTTCTTTTTTTTTAATACCCATATATACTCCTTGACAAAATATTTTTTTATTTTTTATTTTATTTTTTTAATTATATTTTATTGATTATGCTATTACAGTTGTCCCATTTCTCCCCCATCATTCCCCTCCCCCACATTCCCCCCACCCACATTCACTCCTTTAGTTCATGTCCGTGTTTCATAAGTTCTTTAGCTTCTACATTTCCCACACTATTCTTGCCCTCCCCTGTCTATTTTCTACCCACCGTCAATGATATTTATTCTCTGTACCTTTTCCCCGTCTCTCCTCCTCCCACTCCCCTGTTGCTAACCCTCCATGTGATCTCCATTTCTGTGTTTCTGCTCCTGGTCTACTTGTTTGCTTAGTTTGCTTTTGTTTTAGGTGGGCTTGTTAATATTTGTGAGTTTGCTGTCTTTTTAGTGTCATATTTTTTATCTTCTTTTTCTTAGATAAGTCCCTTTAACATTTCATATAATAAGGGCTTAGTGATAATGAATTCCTTGAACTTGACCTTATCCGAGAAGCACTTTATCTTCCCTTCCATTCTAAATGACAGCTTGGCTGGATAGAGCAATCTTGGATGGAGGTCCTTGACTTTCATGACTTTGAATATTTCTTTCCAGCCCCTTCTTGCCTGTAAGGTCTCTTTTGAGAAATCAGCTGACAGTCTGATGGGAACTCCTTTGTAGATGACTGTCCCCTTATCCCTTGCTGCTTATAGAATTCTCTCCTTCATTTTAATCTTGGCTAATGTAATTATGATGTGCCTTGGTGCGTTCCTCCTTGGGTCCACCTTCTTTGGGACTCTCTGAGCTTCCTGGACTTCCTGGAAGTCTATTTCCTTTGCCAGATTGGGCCAGTTCTCCTTTATTATTTGTTCAGATACCTTTTCCACTTGTTGCTCTTCCTCTTCCCCTTCTGGTACCCCTATAATTCAGATGTTGGGATGTTTAAAGACATCCTGGAGGTTCCTAAGCCTCTCCTCATTTTTTTGATTTCTTGTTTCTTCCTTCTTTTCTGTTTGGTTGTTTCTTTCTTCCTTCTGGTCCACTCCATTGATTTGAGTCCCAGTTTTCCTCCCACCACTATTGGTTCCCTGTGCATTTTTCTTCATTTCACTTGTTGTAGCCTTCATTTGTTCATCTAATTTGTTATCAAAATCAACCAATTCTGTGAGCTTCCTGATCACCAGAGCTTTGAACTGTGCTTCTGATACGTTGGCTACCAGTGCTTTGAGCTCTGCATCTGATAGGTTGACCACTTCCTGGTCACTCAGATGAATTAGCTCCAGGGCAACAATCTGTTCTCCTGATTGAGCCATCCTGGGGTTTTTTTTTGTTTGTTTGTTTGTTTGTTTGTTTGTTTTTGTTTCTGGTTTTGTTGGGGTTTTGTTTTGTTTTGTTTTGTTTTTGTCTGGTCACAGCTGTTACGTACTGAGGGGCAGAGCCTTAGGCATTCACCAGGGCGGGGCAGCCCAGTCACTGGGTTGTGATGCTGGATGTGGGGGCGGGGTCCAAGAGGGAACAATGGAGCTTGCTCTGTGCTCTCTCGCTGATTCCAGTCCCTTCAGCCGCTTCCCCCAAGCAAACTGGGCCCCTCTGGTGCTGATTCCCGGGTGGGTGGGCCTGCACACGCTCCAGGACCCCGTGGGTCTCCCCAACGAACTCTCCCGTGAGGCTGGGACTCCCTCCCGGCACCTCAGCCCCCACAAGTGTTTCCAATGGTGCTTTTAGGCTTCACTTCCCAGCACTGGGGCCCTGCGTCGTGCAGTCTGTCTTGCTGCCCGTTTTCACCTGGTTTATCTGTGCGTGAATGTGTGTCCGCGGTCCACTTGGCCACTTGTGCACCTGGAGTGACTGCGCGCCCAGGACCACCAGCCACCATCTTATCCCACCGGGATCCGACTCCACCGGCTACGGACCCCGCCCGCCACTGACCCCGCCCGCCGCTGACCCCGCCCCTCTTACCGGTCTGGGTGAATCGTTGTTGCAGGACTCTCGCACAATTCAGTTTTCTCTCTGTCCTGGTTGGGTTTTCTTTTCTTTTTTGGTTCTGTATTTTTGTTGTCCTTAATCTTGGCTGTGGGAGGAGGCCCAGCGTGTCCACCTGCGCCTCCATCTTGGCCGGAAGTCAGCTTTCAGTTGTCACGGGCACCTACACTCAGAGCATCGTCAGGGGATTAGAACTCGGCTGGCGCACCTCCCGAAAGTCGGCTAAAATGCCTTGACCATCCCCGGTGCCTTCAGCTTGTCCTTGCTCCTTCCAGCGCTCGTGGTTTCACACAGCCGAAGGCCTTTTAACGTTATTTCAAACAGTCATCTTCAAGAGAAGCCCCATAGGAAACCCCATACTCCGAGTGGTCTGACAGGAGACAAATGACGAATTTTAAAGAAACGTAGTTTAATTTCAGATTTAAAAATAAACAGCTGAACACATCCAGTGAGTTAGATATAGTTACATGGGCAGATAATATTATATGTTATATATGTATATATATATAACATTGAAATATGTGTATGCATATAAATGTATGTGCACTGCATCATATATATAATATGTTATATAATACAAAACAGGTATAACATGTAAATTTTATATAACATGTAATATTATATATCAGTACATGTATAATATGTACATGTAAATGATGTGTGTATATGTATCTGTGTTTTTATGTATATATATGGAGAGAGAGACATAAAGACAGAGAGGTTTTGTATACATATTTATACATGTATTTATATATACAGAGACTGGGGAGGGGAGAGAGAGAGAGAAAGATCCTCTTCATCTTGCCTGGAAGGTACATCCAAATTTCTGGCAACATTTTAAGTGCTTTCACTAATTTTCTTAGTCCCAAAGGTCAACACTCTCTTTTGACAGAAAACTGAATGTAAAGGTTATACATCTGGGGGCGGGGTAGGTCTGTGTGTTTGGGTGGGGGGTGTTGTCTGGGGGACAGAGATAGTTAAAGTCTATGAATTGAAAAGAAAAATTTAACTTGGCAAATATAAATTGCTCAGTTAATGTGTTCCAACATCGAGCTTGTGAGACATACAAGGAGCAAACAAAATAAAATAAATGTGCCTTCAGAAAAGGAGACATTCATTCATTCTACCAATATGTACTGAAGACCTGCCAGGTATCAGCCTTTCTGAGAAATACTAAGAACATCAATGCGCCTGGAACAGAGTGGGCAGTAGAAAGATGGATTTCAATTAATTCTAGATGACCAGAACTAAATTAAGTGGTGGTGTCGCTTCAGTCGGTGCAGGACAAAGAACAACCCCAGCAGGAGTTGCCTGCCTTCCTAAATAATTCGGTGTTCTCGTAAAGTCGTAGTAACAATATAGAGTGTTAATACCAACTTCATTGAGGGCTTACTATGTGCCACACAATGAGCCAAACCCTTTATGTTCATGAGATCCCTCAATGTTCACAATACTTTGAGAATGGTGTAGTTACTATCTATTTCACACACAAAGAAACCACAGACTAGTTATCCAAAGTGCAGTAGCTGATGAGTGTGTATGGTAGGTCACTCACAAAAATGGCCGCAGTTTGCCCGAAAGCCACGTCCTCTGCCGTGGTACCTTGCAGCTGCTCCAGTGAAGAGGTGGGATCTACTGCCCCACTCTTGTCAGACTTGTGACTTATCACGGCCAACTGAATACGGCGGAAGTGACAGTGTACCGGAGCCCAGCCTCCCCCATCCCAAGAAACCTTGCGAGCTCTCTTCCATCTTGCAGACCTCTAAGGTCGCCACAGAACATGCTCAAGCCAGCCTACTGGAGAAGGAGCGAACCACGGGAAGAGCCTTCCAGGTGAGGTCGTCCTAGACAGCCAGCAGGAAGCGATGTGCCCACTGACCGCAGAAACCCAGAAGGGCCCGGCAGAGAACATCAGAGGCACACCCAGCCCTGCCCAGGTGAGAGCAACCAGCAAGCCAACCAGCCGCCCTGTGGGCCATAGTCAATGCTCTTTGTCTTAAGCCACTAAGTTTTCGGGTGGTTACTTCTGCGACTGAAACCCATGATTGTCTGACTCCAGAGGTGGCGTGTTGAGTGGCTGAGTTGTGTCAACTATTGAAACACAGTCCTCCACCTCAGAATTACAGGCTTTTTTCTCTTTCAGATGCCCTGATCATGCATTTTCACAGATTTTGCTTTTCCCCCTAATCTTCCCAAACAAGAACTCCGTCTTGCTTATGCAATTGATTTTTCTGTTCTAAGGTTGTTTTTTCTCCTCCCTAAATCCTCAATTCCAGCTGCTCTGGGTCAGGGGTAAGAACAGAGGCTTCCAACAAGCCTCTTGGCTTTACAGAGGCAAGAGCCATCTGTCTGGCTCTCGGCTATATTCACCGAGGACCAGGCAAGTCACGTGTTTCCGACCAGTGGTTGAAGTTTGATAGCTCATCATTACCCAATAAATATGCTAATCATTGCCCCTCAAGTGAGACTAAAACAGTGATTTGATTGCAAAACATCTAGTGCATGTCCAGAAGATACAGAATGAATGTGATTCAGGCTTAACTTCATCAAACTGTCACTTTAGTTATTTATCCCATTTCATTTGCACCCAAACTCTGATCCATGGGTGGTTGGGCTCAGGAGATTAACTGCTACTCCATTACCTGGTAAATAAGTAGGTGTTCACCTTCTTTGACGTGTTATCATTTTATACCCCTTTCCCATCTGGATTTGTCCACACGAATTTTTCTCTTCAATGGCTCTAACAGATTAGCCCAGAAATCCAAGAGAGAATGAGAGAGAAGTGTGAGTCACGGAACCACTGACACAAGCCCCCAAAGTGGGACCACCCAAATCATTCAGTGAGTGCCTTCCGTTTGTAACACGGCTCAAAATTAGATTCCGAAGCCTATTAAGCCACTGCAATTGGATAAATGTTCTTCTTAATTAAGCAATCCTCATGATGAAACCTATCTAATACTTGGAATAATATGAAAGTGTTTAAACCACTTACTTTCCTATTCATCATTTCATTTCCGTTTTTAATAATGATAAAGAAAATGAGTCTGAAAACCAATGAAGTATTTGTTCATCATCTCATTATGTGCTTTCCTTTTTATTTAAAGGTTAGTGTTGTTAATTGAGTTACAAAGAATGAGGGCCTGGAGCCTGAGCATCCTCTCCACCTTGGCTGTTTGTATTGTGGTCCAAGAGCACAGTCCCCTGGAGTTGGGCAACGTGCAGCCTGTGGGGCTGGCCCTGGCGGTGCGGGGAGACACTCCCAGACTCACAGGAAATAGCATGTGCTCCCAGTCGGTTTTACTAATCTATTCCAAGGTGTAGACCCTTTACAAGATAAGTCAGCTCGATTCTGGAAGGGAACAGGGAGCGGCTAATCATGACTGAGGACACTTCGTGTGCTAAATGTGGGCTACACAGCATCTCAGTTAATCCTTTAAACAGTTCTCTGAACAATAGCGTATCTTCTTATTGCACAGAAAAGTGGGGCTCGAGATGCTGGGTGGGGGGCAGGGCTGGGATCCAACCTGGGGACGGTCAGAAGCCGTTTTCGGCTTTGGGAGGAGAGCAGCAGCCATTGGAAGTCTACAGGGAACAGAGAAGGGAGTGGCTGCTTCCAGAAAGAGGCAGAACTGAGAGCAGGGAGTAACATTCCCAAAACACGCAACAGAGAACAAACCTCGGGCTCCCAGATGCAGAGCTTGTCCAGCTGTGCGGGGAGACGAGTGCCCCCGCAGCCCCAATCCATCGCAGAGCTTTTTCTGCAAAATACAGTAAAAAACAAAATCCTAGGAAACAAAATTTAAAAAAATTAAAAACCACAGGCTCCAATTTTTTTATTAAATTTTAAAAACAAAATTGTTCTAACCAATGGCCGTAAAAGTCTCTAACTACTTTTAGTTTCTGGCCTTCATTTGTGGATAGGAAGGAATCAGTACGAGTCGAAGACCACACACTTGGAGCCGACACGCAGCTGCCTCACGGGAGGTTGGGCTGTACACTGCCCCCCGGATCAGCTAGCTTCCTCCAGACCTTAAACTTCACCCTGCACATCTAGAGAATCGGGTTCCAGTTACCGCAACCTCGGTAGCAGGATGCGGTCCAGTGGTTACTAGACCCTCGCAAATCGGACGCTACAAACGGAGGTACTCATGCAGCTCCTTCGAGCGTGATAATAGAGCCGAAGCCTGTCCCAGTGACCTAAAGAACGAAAATCTTCACAGCCGCATAAACAGAAAATGAAAAACATCATGCCTACCCAGAATCTGCATCTCATAAAGGGTCACTAGTTCCCTTTCCTTCCTTCTCTTACTTCCAAAAAATTCCTGCAGCCGGAACACGCTGGGAGCGATTTCTCCCTCCATCACCTCACCTACACCGGCTTCCCCCTCCATCCCCACCCCGACTTTCCAGCAGGGCTGGTGTCGATAAATAATGGTAATTTCTAAATGTTTAAGGACAAGAATTCTGTGCTCCTTCATGATGCCCTGAGTCATTGTTCCGGTGGTGGTGGTGGTGGTGGTGGGGAGAGAACATTCCTCTCACAAACCAAAGGCTGGCTTAGGAGGGTGGGAAAGGTAGGCTTTGGGCATCGCGAAAAGAAAAACAAAACCTGGGGTTAGCTAGCTAGCTAGTCAGTTAGGTGGGTCGTTAGCTAGTTAGCTGGTTGCCTACCTAGACCCCCAGCAACACTGAACAGAAAAGTACCGAGGAGGAGGGAGGCCAGGGGGTTAATTCAGGGCCAGGCGCCGTTCCTCCACACACACAGCCCTCGGGACTCGCCCCTGACGGGGTGGGCGTGCCCCAACGGCCGCCCACTGTTTCGTCTCAACGGACCGGAAGGAGAATGGGGGTGGGTGAAAGTGACAAACAGCCACTGGGGTCATCCAGGCCAAGGGGAGGTCTTTGAGGACAGTGGGTGGCAGCTACAGCAGGTGGTGACAGATGGACGTCAAATGTCTCTAAGCCCCTCCCTCTCTTCCTCTTCCTCTCCACCTGCTCCCACCTCTTTGCTTTTTTTGTGAACCCTTCATTTGGAAAAAATTCAAATCTACAGAAAATTTGCAGAAATAGTACTCCATGTACCAAAAGAAACTTCATACACTGCTCACCTAGATCCTAATCTTGTCACCTCTGCTTTCTGTCTGGGGGTGCATGTGTCCACATAGGCCACACGCACATGTAACACACATGCATGCTGCCATTATGTCATCCAACAATTCGATCTTTCATCCCAAATACGTCAGCGTGTATCTCCTGAGAATATATTATTTGACCCAACCCCGATTCAGTTATTGAATTCAGGAAATTAATACGGGTATATTACTGTTATCTAATATCCATTCCATGTCCAAAATTTAATTGTCTCAATAGTATATTTTATACCATTTTCTTCTGATCCTGGATCCAATCCAGGGTCATACACTGCATTTAATAGACTTGTTTCTTTAGTGTCCTCAGTCTGGAACAGACTTGAGGGACACTGACATTCTTCGAAGGGCACAGGGCAGCGGTCGTATAGAGTGTCCCTCAGTTTAGGTCTGATGATCCGATCCGAGGTACACGTGCCTACCACACAAGCAACTGCGTACCTTTCTCAACACACATATCGATGATGTTAACTTGATCACACGGGCGAGGCAGTTTCTGGGAGATTTACCTGCTTTGAAGCTATCTTTTTCCATTTATAAAAGTAAACTGTGGGGAGACAACGTTGATATTGTATGAATATCCTGTTCTCCAATAAACTCATTCGGTAGTTTTAGCACAAACGCTTCTTATTATTTTTGTTTCTGATGATAGCCACACTGTTCATCTAACAGTTCGGGAGCTGAAGCCCGTGCTCACCCAGGCCAGCCCTGAGCTAATGCGCTCTGTCGGTTTATTGCACCCCACGAGCGTTTTCATTCATTGTAAAACTACTAACGTGGAAGAATGTGGAGAACAGCCCATAGTCACACCTCACACCTGAGGCCTGATGACATAGGAAGCCACCATTATTTTGATCCATCTCCTCTTCCCTATTTCACTCCATGGACACACAGAAAATTGGCTCCGCCTGGCCTCTCTCCAAGGGAATCTACAGTTGCTTCAGAAGGTCTGGGCAGAGCGGCGGGTGGGGGGTAAATTCCTAAATTCAAAAACCAAGTTCCAACCAGTCTGAGAAGCAAGATGCCCATTCAGGCTGCAAGCCACAGCAAAGCATCTTGCTGACTTCTAAGCAAAATTAATTGCAAGAACCTGGCAGGTCTCCAAACAACCATGGTCCCTCTCTTTATAACTGCACATCTCTGCTGTCTCTTCTTAATCAAGGCTTCTTTTGTAATTCTATAGACCGAGTTTGGATTGCACTCAGAGGGACCGGTGCAAATACCACTTTTACTCAGCAGTTATTTTGCATAAAGATTTAAGCTGGAGCCTACAGTTTGGCAAGATTTGGAATTTAGGCAGCAAAATCCCTTCACGGTGCTTTGGGAAACGAACCAAACTCCTGCCTACACTAGGCAGACACGTGGAAACTCTCTCTCAAGGTCGGGAGGACATGCCTAGTAAATATTGGCCCAAATAGTACAATCAGCAAGCTCGCTCTCCCTTTTTTTTCTTTTTCTTTTTGCTAGTGGTACAAAAATAAAACAGACCGACAAAGAGCAGTTGGTCACAAAGGGGAAATAACTTTAACACTTACTGGGAAGTTTTTAACTAGTGAATTTTCCTACTTGCTATGGGAATATGACAAGATGTAACTTGTTTTTTTTCTCCGTGTCTTTATGTGCCAATCCTTTCCTGATCTGCAAAAGCAAATACAGTCACACCTCAGTACTCCTCATCTTCAGACCTCGTCAGACCTGGTACTCGTCGCATTATAACAAGGAAAAAATGTTTCAGCACTCAGTGCTCACTTGGGACTTGTTACACTTGCTAGAACTTGTATGAGTCACGATGCCGCCCTACAAGAGAAAATTTCTTATGGGAAAATTTGTTTAGTCTTCGTAGGTTTAGGCACTTGTCATGAGTTCCAGAATGAATTAACAATGAGTACTGAGGTACCACTGCAATCGTTAGCATAAGGGTTAGCATGCCTACTGATGCAGATTATCAAGTAATTAACTAGTGGAGACAGGAGAGGGGGGTTTTAAGGGGTTTATCCTAATGACATGGCAGGGAAAGCATACGTCATACCTACAGAAGCTGGGCAAATTGGGGCTTTAATAAAGACATGAACTTAAATTAAGAATAATCTAAAAATAGTCAGAGGGGAGGGGGGAGGGGACAGTGTGGAGAAGGGTTTTCAGGGACGACTATAAAGGACACATGGATGAAGCCAAGGGGGAGGGTGGAAGCAAGGGAGGGAGGTGGGTTTGGAGGGGGTGGGGAAAAAATACAGACAACTGTAATTGAACAACAATAAAATAATTTCAATTTAAAAAAAGACATGAAGAAGGCCTCTTTTGATAAACAAGATAGATAATCCAAAGCAATTTTTTTATGGATTGGTTTTAGAGACGGGAGAGAGATAAACATCGATTTGTTGTTCTACTTACTCACACACTCATCAGCTGATTCTCCCACGTGCCCTGACCAGGAAATGAATCCGCAGGCTTGGCATATCAGGACAACGCTCCAACCAACTGCACTACCCAGCCAGGGCAATTCAAGGCAATTCTAATTTTTCTGTTTTCACTGGAAAATTGTCTTGATGCTCTGACGCTTAGAGAAGTCCTGTAGTCCAAAACCCAACCTTTAAATGAAACGGCCATTGTCCCAAATCTATTTTCTTGGAGATTCTTCTGGGATAAATATCCAGTAACCTCTCTTAAGAAGAATGACATCTGCCCTGGCTGGTGCGACTCAGTAGATTGAGAAAGGTCACCAGTTCGATTCCCACTCAGGACACTTGCCTGGGTTGCAGGCCAAGTCCCCAGTTGGGGGTGCGTGGCAGGCAACCAATCGATGTTTCTCTCCCTCTCTTTCTCTCTCCTTTCCCCTCTCTAAAAGTAAATTTTAAAAAATCTTTTTAAAATATATATATATAAAAAGAATGAAATCAAAGTAGGTCTGACCCCAAGGGGCTGGTGGTCATACTCTGTTTCTATAAAAGGACAGAGCAGTTTAACCGGTGTAACTGAGGACATGCATGAGTTATGTGGGCTTAATGGCATTTGGAAGGTCCCAGGACACCTGAACCCTCCTAGTGTATTTGGCTGGAATCATAGCTGCGGCTCACAATTCTCCAATGGTTCCTTCTCTTTACACTCAGTGTAAAATCCAAGCCCTTTTTCAAGAAACATAATACCCGCCGATCTGGCCTCTGCTTTTGGTGGCCCCACGTTCTGTCACCTGCCACACCCCGAAGTTTGCGCTCCTCCAGTCCCACGCGATCTCTCCCAGTTCCTGGGGTGTCTGTCTCGGCAACGGTGCATTCGCTGTTTCTCCTGCCTGGGTAGCAAGAACCTGGCATGTGTGGTCTTCAGGGCTCAGTCCACCTGTCGCCTGTCACCTCCTCAGAGAAACCTTCCACGCTCACCAGACCCAAAGCTCCCCTGCCCGGTGACTCGGCTGATCTGTTCTCCTGGTGCCGCTTCCCAGGACCACCGGGCAGGTTTTGCTCAGCTGTTTCTCGCTGATTTTCTCACCTTCTCCCAACAGGAGACCTTTCAGGGCCTGTCCACTTCAGTGTCCCCAGCGCTCAATAAAATGGAGCTCAATAACTACAAGTTGATATAACGAAAGGTCACATGAGAGACTCTTTAAAATACGAAGCAGATACTATGAACAGCAGTGGATTCTGCTCAACGCTGCACCTCTGCCTTGGATTAGGATCCCGCATCCTAAGCACGCGGGGTCAAGTTTAATGGTCTCTAGGAGACCGTGAGCTCATTGAGGCTAAGGACTCTGCCTGCTCTCCCCCCGCAGCACCCATGGCTCAGGAAAATCTGCTGAATGTCTACACAAGGGGAAGCAGGGAGGGAAGAATTTGTCACCAGATGGGCCCTGACTTTTCCTGCGGCAACACACTCAGGCAGGCAACCGTGGATTTGCTGCTGGGACTTGCAGCGGTCAGGATTCCACTCTCAGTGTTAACCCAGAGCTCAGAAGGGCTGTCAGGCATCCGAGGGCGCGTGGAAGGTGGACTTACGGAACTCTCAGCTGGGCCGCCGTGGGAGCCGTGGGAGCCGTGGGAAGCCAGAGCTGAACAAGTGAGAGACGTGCGTTCCCAGGAGCCCGAGGAAGATCTTCCAAGTCAAGGAGCCAGATGGTCTGCCTCATTAAAGGGCGACTCTCAAAGACAAATCCTCTT
Source organism: Anoura caudifer (assembly GCA_004027475.1). Lineage (NCBI taxonomy): Eukaryota > Metazoa > Chordata > Mammalia > Chiroptera > Phyllostomidae > Anoura > Anoura caudifer. The sequence continues at coordinate 45,163 of PVKU01007854.1, forward strand.
TTTTTTTTTTTCCTTCCTTTAACACTCACCTTGGTGAAAGGTGAGCTTCTGCTTCGGAATCCATCTCTCTAAGGTCCTCCGTGTTCAGCCTCCACCTCTGTTCAAAAGCAGCACGTTCAACCTCTGCTGTCTTCACGGTGTTTGCGAGGCGGGAGCGAACGTGTCCCCAGCAACCCAAAGGCACCATTTAGGCCCAGAGGAGGGAAACCGTCTCTCAGAGTCGGGGTGCAAATCCCATCGCCATGCAAAGCTCGACTGTAGGAGACAGCACCTAAGCTGCTGCCTTTACTCTCTGAACAGCTGCTGTGCGCCGGTAACTCCACACTCCTCCCGGGGCGCTTTCTGGAAATGCCCTACGACGGCTCCCCATCGTCCACCCTGGGGGGACGACACGATGCACCGGAAAGAAGGGGCTGCTCTGCGGCTGGATGCCAAGTAGCTACGGGATCTTGGACAAGCCCAGTCATCTCTTTGGGGCTGTTCCTTCAGCTAGACCAGATGATTTCATGTGTCTTAGGAAGAAAAAACAACATTAAAATTGTGACTTAACTCACAATTAATGATAGAGACTTCTCGGTTCTAAAGGAGTGCCTGAATTATTTCAGAAACAATCTTTGCTTGCTTTTTGTTCAGTGTGTTTCGTTCCGAACTAAGCCAGTGACTGTCAAAGTTTCATCCCCTGCCCTGGCACTCAAGGTGAGGAGTTCAGTCCCCAGTCAGGGCATGTACAGGAGGCAACCAATTGATATGTCCCTCTCACATCGATGTTTCTCTCCTTCTTTCTCTCTCTCTCCACTTCTTCTCTCTCTAAAATCAGTAAACATATCCTCAAGTGAAGACTTTTTTTCAAATGCTGTCCCCAGACTGATGTAAGTGGCATCATGTGGGGAATTCATTGGAAACAAAAATTGCCTGAGTACCGACTAGGATATACAGGAGTTAAAGAGGAAAGGAATGAAGTATACAAACTCTGACTCAGACCAAGTCTTCTCCACTTCAAGACCGCTGACATTTAAGACCAGACAATTCTTTGTCGGGGGAGACAGTTCTGTCCTTGGGAGGCAGGTTAGCAGCATCTCTGGCCTCTGCTCATTAGATGCCAGTAGCAATGCCCTCAGTTTTGACAACCAGAAACGTCTCCAGACATTGGCAGATGTCCCTGGGGTGCGACACCGCCCTAGGTTGAGAATCACTGCCAACAGGAACTCGGTATCTCATTGAAGCTACCAACATGACTAAAAAGGTTACAAAATCATGGTGGTAGATGTGTGTCGTGTTTGGGCATCATGCCCACTCCCTCTTCTTTCAGGAACAACTCACAGATTTCTTTAAGGGAGATGACAATTTTCCTTCTGGATACTGTCGGTCTGGACTGTTGATGGATGCATTCCGACTCTCCCCGCTTCCAGCCAAGGGAAAGGCCCATCACCTCCTTCTGGGCCATGGAGCACACCCTCCCTGGAAGGTTTCTTGTGACAAAAACCAAGCCCCGAGTTCACTGGAGTTGTTCACTGCAGAAGGAGCAGCTGAATGAAACTGTCAACAGTTTCTGTAATAAACACCTTCTGGGGCTTTCTAAGTTTCTATCCTTTCTAAATCTAGTTAAAGCCATCCAACAACACTTCAGAAAAATTCCCTTTTGGTTATATCAGTCAGAGTAGGTTTCTGGCACTTGCCACCAAAGAATCATCACAAAAAGAATTACTCATAGAGTCTTAAAGGGGTAGAAATAGGAAAACAGCAAAGCGCTAGCATAACCTAAAAGTGAATATGAAAATATATATTTCTATGAATACATATGTCTTATGATCTCCATTAATATATGTGATCATATATACATATTTGTGTATGTAGGCACAAAGACACATATGAAAAGGTATACATAAATATTACTATAAAAAGCAGTTGTCGTTCGGACGTGACACTACCGATAATTTTTATTAAGATATTTTTTGTATTTTTCTACATACTAATTTTAATATTCTCCTGTATTTTACATATGGATACATTAATTTTATTTTATTTTTAATTTGTTTTCATTTACTTTTAGACAGAGGGGAAGGGAGGGAGAAAGAGAGGGAGAGAAACATCGATGTGCCAGAGATACATCAATCAGTTGCCTCTCACACGCCCCCAACTGGGGGCCTGGCCCGCAAACCAGGCATGTGCTGTGACTGGGAATCAAACCAGCAACCTTTTGGGTTGCAGGCCAGCACTGAAATGCCCATGGCTGGTATGTATGATATTATGCTATTTTACATTTCATCGGTCAAACATTTACTAATCTACTGACAACTCCACCTCATTTGAACCAATGAGGTTTATTTCTCTTACTTATCTGAAATTAAAATGAATAGCGCTAATAGGTTTGAACAATTCTACACTTTTCTCCACTTTTACTTACAACCCAACTTAACATATGATCTCAAAAGACTTTGACTTGGAGGTCAGGTGGTTGCATTAATTAGTAAAATGTTTTCCCTAATTACTAAGGGTTTGCTGCTCTAACCCTTAACAGCTTAGGGTGTTCAGAATGTCCCATCAATGAAGCGAAATGGGAAAAGGCTGTGATAACAAACGCAAATGGAAAAGGACCACGTTGCGGACAGATGTATAATTAACCAGCCTCTTTATCTAAACTTTCATTGAAGACAAACTATCAAACGTTGAGCTATAAAAGGCCTAGCTTTTAATTAGAGTGTGACTTCAAGAACTGCTTGGCCCTAGACAAACATTTGTCCTCACAGGTCCCATACATCACTCCTCCCCCGGGCCGCTAGCTGGCATCTTACCCATATTTTCCAATCGCTGCCAACAAGTTAAACTGAGGACTGCAGTATAATACTCTGTCACATGCACCAAAAGAAAATCTCTTTAGAGAGTTAAAAAATATTTAAATATTCAGTATTTAAGACAAATGCTTTATTTCCAGACTCACCCTCTCTCACAGACGTCTATGAATGTCAAGGGCAAACACTGTCTAATGCTTTTAATTATTTGCTTTCAAGAACTGGAGAGGAAAAGCCCTACGCTTCTATTTATAAAAAACATTTTATAAGCCTAAAAATCAGGTTAAGATAGAGAAAAAAATCATGTAAACCCAAGGCCACACTACAAAGGGAGAGGACAGTGGGGTCCCCACACAGACACCAACCCTTCCAGAAAGAAGGCATCCCTCGAATTCTTCCATGGGTAGGAATATTCCAGCTCCATCCCACCCTGCCCCTGCCCTGGCTCAGCGTTGTTCCACTTGGGCCCCCAGCTGGCTCTTGGCGTTTTCCCAGGAAGTCCCCGTTGGTTAGGCATTAACACCCCGCGGGCACGCAGCGGGCTCTGTCTGCAGCAGCCTTGGTCACATCCTCAGAATATCTTTCCTGCCCAGACCGTGCAGTGTCGCTGTTCCGCTGCATGACCAGAGAACACAGCAAGCCGCCCCACCATCTGATGGGCGGCAGCCAGTTCCAGACCCACCCAAGAGGACTTGGAGAGGACAGACTGGATGAAACACCAACTGTGTTCCTTAGCATCCACGTGCGGCCCTCGGGCAAGTTCCCTATTTGCTCTGCCTTTGTTCCTGCCTCCGTAGAAAGGGGATAGTGAGACGTAACAAAAATGCTGGTGTGAGTAATGTAAGGCTGAATCCAAGGAAGCCGGTGCCTGTGAGAAATGCTCAGCACAGGGCCCGGCACACAGAAAACACCCGGCAAATGGCAGCTTCCTCATTTCTCATCTGCATATTTAGGTCAAGTGTTATGCTAGACAGACGTTCGCCTTCATGTGATTTAAGGGTTGCCAAAGTTGCTACCTCAAAACTTTTCTAATCTACCTCAGCACCCTGGATTCCCATCCCTCAAATCCCCTGAGACTCCAATTTAATGCAAAAAAAAAAAAAATGCGAATTAGGAAGAATGGCAGAAGAAGCTGTTTTCACTCATTAATGGCAATAGTTTATCAAATTAGCTATCCCAGTCAACTGACAGATTCCTGTCCCAACTCAGCAAGTGCAGGCTGAGCACTCACTACTGCGAGGGACTGCTAAGAGCTGAGAAGAAAGAGGCGGCGCACAAGAGCCGGTCCCTGGCTCCCAGGGGCTCACAAACGACAGACAGACATGGATGCATACACCCCAGAAGACCAGGCACACCTCGGGTGTGGAACGGTTGCGTGTGCATGTTTTTATGGGAAGGAAGTGGCCATGGGCTGAATATGCGTGTCCCCCAAATCCATATGCTGAGAACGCACCGCCTGATGTGATGCCCTCAGGAGGCGGGGCCTTTGGGAGGTGACCAGTTTATGGGAGTGATGACACGGTGAGAAGGTGGGAAGATGGCATCTAGAACCGTGAAGTGGGCCTCACCAGACACTGAATCCAGCACCTTAACCTTGGACTTCCCGCCTCCAGAAGGGGGAGAAATGAACGCTTGTGGTTTAAACCACCCCTTCTATGGCATTTTTGTTACAGCAGCCTGAACTGAGACAGGCGTATGAATTCCTTTCTATGTCAGAGAAATGAAATTTGAGCGACGGTACACGTTCATTCATTCATTCATCCATCCACCCGGCCAACATGTGTTTAATAACGCCAACTAGATGCAATGAACGGATTAGGCACTGAGCTGATGAGAATGGTCAACAAAATCAGCTTAGCTCTGCCCACGTGAGAGCAGGTGACAGGGGAATCTAGAAAGGTCTTTTATTTTCCTGGACACATTTCCACCCCAAACAAACTCATTCTGTGAGTAAGAACAACGGAGAGGCCAGTCGTTGACCTGGAAGGACCGCACTCTGGGGCGGGGGCAGGGGGCAGACCATTCTCATCCCTAATCTTGTCTTTTAACCCATGGTGGTTGTACGGCTCAGAGATGGCTGGTCCGAAACATTTCTTCTGGAATCACTGTAACTAAACTTTCCAGGATGTGAGCACTTAAAAGGTTCCAGAATTTTTCATCTGTATGTGCTGTACTGAGAACTTACCTATGTTTTCTCCTGTGCTTCTTAATAACGAAAATAACGCTTTATCCTTCTTCAGCTGTTCTCTTTCCATGGCCACCCAAACAAATTTCTCAGAAACAATCAAACACGAATGACCCTTCAGATCTTCTAGTGCCTTCCTTAAAAGCCCTCAGGTGGCACTTCCAAGAGAGAAGAAAATATTGACACTCTGCCCTGGGGCACAGTCACCCGATGCCACGCAGGCCCCTGGCATTCCCACCCGGTATCTCTAAGTTATTCAGACAACGAGGTCGAATCTCTGATGAAAAGAAACTTTTACTCCTTTTTTAAATAAACAATAAAAATTTATAACAGTTATTTTCAGCCACTTATTTTTTTTCCCCTACAAAGGGCAGAATATGTTAAAAAAAAAAAAAAAAAACCCATCAATATCAAAATTTCTAAAGTACATGGCTTTTATTTAATTTTGCAAATCAAGGGGAATTGCTGAGCATGTCCAAATTAAGGCTGGGTTTCCTTTCCCCTCACTTATTTTTGGCGCGCTGGCAAAAACAATGTCACTGGGGTTGTGTTTGTGTTTCTGCTTATTCAGGGCAGGGGGATACGGTGGGCGGAGGAATTGGGCGGATCTGATGACCCGAGAGCTGGCTCTGCAGCTGAGCCACGCGGAGTTTCAAACTTCAAGGTGGGAGCTTACCTTATAATCAAAGGGGGAAAGCCCCCCCACCGTATAAATCCCTGCCGATGAAATAAAAATTCAGCACTTGTGTGTGTATATAGTTGCAGTTTCTAAATTCTCTATCATGTATTATAATTACCATTTCTGAAAAAGGTTACTTAAAAAAGACTTGGAACGCCTCTCACAAACCTAATGATAATTATTGCCACCTGTTTAATGTGTTATACCCTTTCGGTGGTAATGGAACATTGTTTACAGATTTATTTTTCATTAGGATATTAAACTATTGTTCCTGCCCCTAAGTTCTTTCCAGTGTGTCAAGAATTCCCTCAGGAAGAGGCCGTGCAGGGCAGAGAGCCGCATGCTACCCAGTGTCACCGGCTGCTTTTCAGCGAGCTTCCTAGGAGGGAAGTGAATGGTACCGTTTCTTACAGTAATGGTACCTGGTACAGTGAGGGGCAAGGCTGCCGGGCAGGGGACATCTGTCACTGTCTCGCTAGCTCCTGTATCTCAAGAAAGGGAGGCCGTCAGGATAAAATGTGGCCGGTAGCCCATGCAAATCAGCCAAGGTGAGCGAAAATTCAGGAGACCCTTGCATTTGTCTTGCTGGTGGTGTGCTCCCCACATCAGCCCAAAACACGTCATGATCTCATTTACACAGTCACGGGCACTTTATTCCATGTGTGTGGCAACGTCTTTTCCTGTCCTTAATGAAGGAGGAAGCATTAGCTAACATACAAGCGAGTCCTGTTGCCATTTCATGGAGGATAACGCTTTGCAAGCAAAACGAAAGCCAGGCCCTTTGGTGAGAACCATGCCTCTGTGCAGATTCGGACTGGAAGCCGGGCACGTCATGGAGCCGATGTGGCAGCACCGATCTCGGGGTGCAGCCTCGGTCCCTCTGTGTAACCTCGTTGTGGCACTCCGCCTTCGTCATGTTCTTTTTCATTTGTGGACACTTGGAAGCAGACTTCAGCTTATTAAAGTCCTGATTAGCTACTAGCCTCAGAGAATTCCAAGTGCCGGTCGCTCTGTCGCCGAGGACAGGTCACACCACATCATGAGAATCTCAGGGTCCTTGCCACGCCTTGGAGTTGGCACGGACACTCGCGGGGGAGAGTCGCCACCAGGGCGTGGCGCTCCAGATCTCCAGGAGCTCGTTAGCCCCCACCCTGGTCCCCCGCCCTCTCTGGCAGGGACGGACGCACAGCGCGGGGTTGCGAGCCGATCCCAGAGCCAGAACTCCTGGCTGCACATCGCACCGCCCTGACTCGCCAGCGAGGTGAACTTGAGCAAGTCACTTCCCACCCCTGAGTTTGAGACGCGCGCCTGCAAATTGGGGACAAGGAAATAAACCTGCCTCAAAGGATTGTCGCTAGGATCACGTAAGGTTATCATTTTTAGGTGCATCTATATGTATACATATGTGTCTCGCTTATAAGTGAGACATATACATGTGTGTACATATAAGAGGAATTTTATACTCTAGAGAGAATTTTTAAGTACGGTAGATTTATTTCTTCTTCATCAATTGGTACTGAAAACTTATCTAGTCATGACTTCTCTTGAAAATCCCTTGGGTCACCCACCAAGGACGGAACTATGACACCTTTTGAGAAGTGTGAACTAGCTGGCTTTCCTCCAGTCTCCACCGCGGTGCTGCGTCATTGGCCGAGCCTGAGAGGCAGCCACTGGCGCGCAAACGCTAGCAGCCGTGCGGTGTTCGCCGCACTCCATGAGGCACGGAGACCCCAAGAAGAACCCCAGGGAAGCAACGCAGGGACCCCCTCCCACGCTCAGGCAGCCAGCACACCCTAAAACACTCTCTCTCTCTCTCTCTCTCTCTCTCTCTCTCTCTCTCTCTCTCTCGCCTCCTTCCTCTCTCCTCCAGGTGTTAAGTTTCAGTTCAATGACTAGGGAGTAGGGTGCATAAATTCGCAGGAAGAATAAATGAGAAACGTGATCGACCACCACAGTGGTGTTGGGCTACGTGCACATCTTGTTTTGGTTTGAGATCTGGTCCTGGGCTGGTGCTTCTCCAACATCAGCATGGACCCTGTCGCCGGAAGGGCATATTGAAAATGCAGATTCTGGGGCCACGCCCCTTATGAGCAGATTCACCTACCTGGAGCCGGCCCTGGGCCTGGACCGGACACTGGTGGAAACCCTGGCTCGGGGTGATCGTGTTCTTAGAGATATTTTGGGTCTCATTCAGGCTCACTCCTCACATTTGACAAATCCCAGAGAGTGTACCCTTGCTGAAATTCGGCACCAGTGCGTTAAAAATGAGAAGCTTTCGTGGAAACAAATGCATACGGCAAATAGAGAAGGTTAAAAAAAGTTTCAGTGAATTCGTTTGGTAATGCTTCCATTGTCCAATAATAGCCCCAAGTCCAGGTCTTAATTTCCAGTATTTAATATACTGGCACTTGAAAGCTTTTTAAAAAATCTCTTTTTGTTGTTCTTTCAACTAGAAAAAGGCCAAGAGCAAACATTGCATGTATTAATTCCAGAGACGATCCCAACACGGAAAGAATTCTTTTATAAAAGACAACGGAGCCCTGGCTGGTATAGCTCAGTGGATTGAGCGCGGGCCTGTGAACCAAGGAATCATGGTTCGATCCCAGTCAGGGCACATGCCTGGGTTGCGGACCAGGTCCCCGGCAAAGGATGCATGAGAGGCAACCATACGTTGATATTTCTCTCCCTCTCTCCCTTTCCCCTTCCCTTCCCCTCTAAAGATAAATATATAAAATGTTTAAAAAAAAAGACAACGGAACTGAATTCAATGAAGTGTTCTGGTAAAACGCGAACGAAGGAAGGGGCCTAGTTCATGCTGATGGACCAAGGATGAGCTCAGAGTATTGACAGATGAGCCACAGTCATGTGACACATGACACTAGAGGAGACTGGGTGAGGGGCATTCAGAAGTTCTCTCTATCCTTGCAAATTTTCTGTAAATCTAAACTTACTCCAAAACTAAAAGTCTAGTGTTTTTTGTTTTGTTTTGTTTTGTTTTAATGGCGGTAGAGTCTAGTATTCCTTGGCTGCAGTTTTAACTCAGATTGATCTCGGTTTGGATCTTGGATGAAATTGTAGGCTCATCCCTCTTGGGCTGCACGGCCTTGGGTGAGTTACCCTGCATATCAGGGCCTTAAGTTCTTCATCTGTTAAATGGGGGTAAGAGCTGTACCTGCTTCTTAAGAGCGTCGTGAAGATTTGAGCTAAAACACGTGAAGTGTTTCAAACCATGCCTAGAACATAACGAGGACCCACCGAGGGTTGCCTGCTGTTAACTAACCCTCAGCAAGTTCGCCTCCGCTCCTTCCTGCATCAGGTGGGGACCATAACAGCACCCACGCCCAGTCTTGCTGGGACCATTGGATGAGATGAAGCCAGGAAACGCTCAGCACAGCGTCTCCACATACAGAGCTTTAAATAGCACTTGACACAGATTAAGCACCCAATAAGTGGTAGCTGTAATTATTATCATTAATATTAATAAAAGCTGGTGGGCGACCTGCCCCAGTTCTGGCTTCTGAGAGACAAAGGGTTCAGCTTTGACCTCATTAGCTCCTCCTGGGCCACCACTTGGTGCGCATGTCTAAAAACAGAACACGGCTGCCGGGCCTTCAGGACACAGCCCTGTCTGTCCTCCTTTCAGAAAGCAAGAGCCATCCCTGGCTCAGGGGCCGGGTTTCAGTAGAGTGAAGACACGATCCAGACTGACCGCATAAAGAAGGGTGCTCCGTGGCCTGTGGGGCACCCCGGAAGGCTGACTCTGGGGACTCCAAGAGTCTTTATTTCTTGGCTGTGATCTTCTCCAGGCTGGTTTCATTCTCAGGCTCCACACGGGGGGGCGAGGGGGGGGACACACCCACCTGCCAAGAGCTCTAAGTAGTAGGTCCCTAAGGGTGCAAATCCACAAGGAAAGAAAACTTCTCCTCCCTGAAATGTGAACCCAAGTCCAGAGCCTGACCCTGAAGGACCCAGCAAGGGTCGTATCTCTCCCACACCTGCCTTTCCCCAGTACCGGGGTGTGGCGGGGGCGCGCATCAGCCTCACTCGGACCAAATGGACTGGGAATTGGGAGGGCTGTTGCTCCCCCAGAAATTCCAGCTACCGGTGCCAAATGCAGGGGTAACGGCGCTGTGCGGCTGTAAAACGGCATATGTTCACTATAATCATGTGAGTTCTATAATTGATGACCGCAGTTGGCTAAGCAGATGCAGGAACTTCAGGAAGAGGAAAGTCAGACACCCTGCCCCCCTAGCTTCCCGGCGGGGCTGCCAAGTCCACGGGGCTTGGGCGTCAGCCCTGAGCACGCTCAGGCCTCTGCAGCCCTTTGAGGGCGACTTTGATCCGACTCGACGCACATTTATCAAGCCCTTAGTACCTGCCAGGCACCGCATACAATCCCTGAGTCTGAATTATTTACCCTTAAGTAAAAGAAGCAAAATACTCCACGGCAAACTCCAAAAATTTGTAAACAGCTTTACTGATGTATTCTTTGCATCCACCCGTTTGAAACTGACCCATTGTAAGTACACAACTCAGTCATTTCTAGCAGATGAAGAGAGTCATGCAGCCAGCGCCAGAATCCACTTTTCCTGCGTCCCCATCGCCCGAAAGAGGTCCCTCGTGCCCACTTAGGTTAATCCACCCTCACACCCCTAGCGCCAGGCAGTTTCTAGCAAATCGACTTTCTGTCTTTACAGACTTGGCTTTTCTGGGCATTTCACGCAGATGGAATCATACATAATATGGTCTTTCGTGCGTTGTCTCTTTCCATCAGTACAGTGTTTGGGGATTCAGCCTCAGAAACGTTGCAGCGGGTATTAGTGGTTTATTGCTTTTTACTGCTGAATAGTATTTCATTGTATGCCTGTACCACATTTTGTTTATCCATCCATCAGCTGACGGACCTTTGCACTGTTCAATTTTTTTTTTTTAGATTTTATTTCTTTATTTTTAGAGAGAGGGGAAGGGAGAGAGAAAGAGTAGGAGAAACATCAATGTGTGGTTGCCTCTCATGCGCCCCCAACTGGGGACCTGGGCTGCAACCCAGGCATGTGCCCTGACTGGGAATTGAACCGGTGACCCTTTGGTTCACAGGTCGTCACTCAGTCCACTGAGCCACACCAGCCAGGGCTGCACTGTTCACTTTTTGAGTGTTATGAACAGTACCACTACGCACATTTGAGCACAAGTTTCTGTGTGGACACATGTTCTCATTTCTCCTGGGTCAACACTTAGGAATAATAAGTTCAGGTCCTCTAAACATCCTCACAATTTACTAAATAAAAATTAAAACACAGTACTTATTTTGTGGCCATTTTTTCCTGCAAATAGAAGTGTCCAAAACTAAGCCAGCAGTACTGGAAAATCTAAATCAAGTCTTCGCCCCCAGCGAAGCCTAGTATTACACACATAACCCTAACAGAGGTTAGAGCCTATCCAGACCAACCTTTCAACCAAGCTACGTAAAAACAAAAGGCACCAACAAAAAACTGTAGCACTGAGTGGTACTGAAAGTGATTATCTAAGTAGTTCAATCTATTTGTATTGTGTATCAAGGAAAATTTGTTATCTAATTTATATCCCACAACACTTCGTAAAATCTCCCTTCCTTCTCTTTCTAATTTACACTTCAGTCCACATGGGCCTTTTGTCTGTCCCCTCCTCTCTGTTTTCTCACATTCAGTAGGGGCTCTCTGACTTACCCCACCCAGGGCATGGGATGAGGACTCCAGGGACGTGGCTGTCTCCTCAGTGCTAACCCTGGTTCGGGAAAATAAACCTCCAACCTGTCATTCCATTGGCATCCCTGTGAAGTCCTGCCGAGCCACTTGCTTGGACAGATTACGGGGAAATTAGCTTTAGTGTTTTTGTTTGATCACAGTTTGATCAGGGTATTGGGTCCATCCGGATGAGCCAGGTTCTGCTGTGGTAACAAACAATCCCCACATCGCCATGGTTGATAACAACTGCGTGGACACTGTGGGTTGTCAGGCAAGCTCTGCTCATAGACAGCTGTCACTCAGGGTCCAGGTTGACAGTGTAGCCCTCCTGTCAAAGACCACCCACCCCATGACAAAGAGCACCAGAGGGTCTCGCACTGGCAGTTAAATATTTATCCCAGAAATGATGGGCATCACTTCTGCTTGCAACTCATTGGCAAGGACCAGTCCATGGTCCCACGCAGTGACAAGGAGGGCAGGCACAATCCCGCCACACGCTCAGACAACGGGACAATGGGGTGTATTTGACCTGCCCTGCTATGAGTTCCCCCACAATTCACAGCATTTGTAAAAATGCGAGTGTTTACAAGTAGAATGTTTGTTAATTTTTTTTAAAAAAGGCTGAACTCATATAGGCCCATTGGCTGGTTCCAGAAAACTTGGGGGTAATTTGAATATTCATGACTCACATTTAAATTGGGGGGAATTCCTTATGTAAAGAATTTTGGCAAATCTTTTTTTCCTCTCTGTTTTGAGAACAATTATTCTCTAAATGAATTCTCGAGTTCTGGGCTTCACCGATAGAGGGCGCATTTAGTCATTAACACGGTCAATGCATCACAACGTTCGTGAGCAAACCATTCTCTTTCAGTTGGTCCTGCAAAATCCGGGAACACATTTTGGGCTCATGTACTGAAAAGACTTCGGCTGCAGCTTCATTCAGGAAACCTCTGTTGCTTTGGGGCCTCAACTCTGCCTTCCCCTCACCTGCCTTGCCTCATCACTCCTCCTTTTGAGGGTCACTACCAGTTCCCAGCGCTCAGCACCAGCTAATTCACACGTAGCAGGAGAGCGTGTCACACATGGTAGCCATCCCAGAGTGCCAGGAGGCACCTCTCCCAGAGTCCCCAAGAGCCACCCCCTCCCACACTTCCACCTGAATTGAAGCACGTCCATGCCCGAGCCAACCATCGAGGTCATCGGAAGACACCTGCACCCCTAGGACTGAGCGGGAGGTCCGGCCTGTCCAGACGGCAGGGCCCACAGTGAAGAAGGAATGGATTCCCGGAGGAAACTGTGGATGTGGCTTGCAAAAGGAAGAAGGGCGAATGCTGACAGGCGAGGTACTCAACCTGTGTCTACCACCTAATGCCACGGAGGAGCCCAACTCTACCACGATGTTAAACCGTGAGAACATTGTGCACTCACTGATCTCTAAAACCAAAAACCGCAGTGTGCCAACAAGTGCCTGCTGAGAATAAAAAATAAATAAAAGATGATTATGGAAGATGGTTGCTCTTGAACTTCAAGAGGGTAGAGCATCATCAAGATTACCATTGTGGCATAAATTTTTAATCCTCGACTTGGAGAGAATGCCAGCTCCAGGATAAGATTATTTCACGCAGGTGATCACGGCACTGTGACATCAGGGCTTGACAGAGCCACATAATGACTCAACCCTTTGGCTTTCGACAATAATCATCAGGAACCGGAGTCAAGACCCGTCTGACACAGAAAATATTTCTTTCAGGTGTCTTCGGAGAGCTGCGAGGGAAGTGGTCCAAACCATGGCCATTAGACTCCAATTTCGATTTCTGTTTTTACATTTCTGCCGGTGAAACTAATTCAGTCTAATCCATCTCTTTTGGATGATTGGGAAACCTTCAAAAGATAAATACTGACTGTTGTGAAATGTAGCCAGAGGAGGAAGCAATTCAAATTAATCTTACTAAATATCACTGTTAGTGAGCAATGATTTATTTCACTCACTTAAAAAGGAGGATTTTTTTCACGCCTCTATAAACTGCCATTTGATACTGTGGCTAAGTTGACAAGAACTGTTTTAAGGCACGAAAACAGCCAACACCAAAGCTGATGGTTGTTTTCCGTGTAATCCTGGGTTTACTCAGCGCACTTGGAAAGCATTTTTTTTATCTGAATCACAGTTGAAGACGTGGTATCAGAGACCTTACACTAGCATCTGCTGTCTGAGCAAGGCTCGTCCTAGATAAATACAAGAACCCTCAGTTTATACATGTCCTCTAGGTAGGGTGCAGGGTGAAGCGGGCTTCAGGACAGGCTGGAGCTCCTGGAAACTTAGCCTGAACTTCACCGCTCACACAGCACATGGTGTCAGGAAAGTAAGTAACATCAATGTCTTCCTATTTAAAACACGCTCAGGATGTCTACTCTCATAACCAGGGGCTCAGACAACAGGGAAAATAAACTGTGCTCTCTTCATACCAGCTCCTCTCCACCAAGGAAAGAAACAAATTGAACGACAGACCTCTGAGGTCAGGGATGTTGCCACGTTTTGAAATTTCTCCCCATCACTGTGCAGACAGGGAACCCTGGCTAAATGTTATCGGCCTCCAACACCCAAGCTCGCTTTAGGAATCCACGCTGGGGGGTCGGATTCCAGGCTCATCCCTGCAGCCAACACCAGGACCTACATGGAAGTAATTTTGGCCACTGAGTTATGTGGGTGAATTCCTACGATGAATTTGTGCAAACTTCAGGAGAAAATATGAGCACAGCAATTGGTAATTTGTGAGTGGGAGTTGAGCAGATGTTTTCAGAGCTATTTAAGGCAGAAAAATGCCAGAGGATGAAAGTCCCAGGACTGTGGGCATTTCAACGGAAACAATCCCTAATTCGGAGGGCCTGGTCGTTTGGACTCTCTAAGTCTCCCCTTCTCTGTGGTCAAATTGAGGAAGAACAATTGGGACAAATACCTAGAGAGGAATACTTCTGCTTGTACCCAGCCCAGCCCCCATGCTCAAGTTGTCATAGGGACCACTCAATCTAAAACGCGTCTCTGTCCACAGGGATGTGCCCCGGACGAGCCAATCAGAAGCCTTCTCCAAGGTTCCACAGTGGAGAGAAAGGAGGAGGGACGGTGTCTCAGGTGTGTTTCAGGTACACCCACACGTCCTCTGTGGGATGCCACGGCAGGGACCAGCTCTGTCCATCAAACGTCAGTTCACCGAGGACCCACCTGCCAGAAATCAAATGTTTCTCCTTTTCCAAATGAATCAGTTTACCAAAATTTTGTCTCCCGAAACTCTTTATAAGGTTGACCATGAACTAGTCCTGGATGCTTTAAGATCCTCTAAAGATCTCCACCACGATTTAGCTGAAAGTTGTTTGTTGATTTAGAGCAGCATTTCAGGGACATTTGTCTGCATCCCTGTAGCTCCCCTCACCCAACGACACACCACCAGCCTCAGCTCCATGAACGGCCATGAAACCAGCCCCCAAAACGGGGCAGTAATGGGCACAGACCCATCGTGGTTTACGCTTTACCTCCCTTTTCAAAAGGGCTACTGACAGAAGCCCACGCATGCACAGGTATCCTTCATTTCATGCCCCAATCTGGCCCGGTCCACAACTTCCAACCCCCACCCTCCCCCACAGGGGCCTCCGAAATTCATGACCTGCCATCAGAAAAGACCCTCATCCCCTCGCCTCTTCCCTAAACATGATCTTCTCCTTCTGGCTCTGACTAGAGCCTGACTGGCATGTTCTCTCCCCAGAGAGCCCCTTGCCTCATTCTTCCCAAGCTGGAAAATCACCCCACTCCAAAGCGCTCCTCCCGCCCTTCGGCTTAGCCTCACTTCCTTACGTGTTTATCTGCCCTCTAGCTCTCCCCTTACCAATTTCTTAATCCCCTGAGGGTGGGGACTTGTTTGCTTGTTTCATTACAGTACTGACAGCGTCGAAGATGGGAAACAGTGGGTAAATGTTTGCCTGATGAATTGAATGGATGAATGAATGAATGAATGAATGAAAGCAGTGGCCTCCAAGCATTAAGTTAGCAATTTCCTTGCCTAAAATAATGGCTTCTTTCTATAAAATGAGACATTGGACTATATGTTTTCTATGGTCCCTCCCAACTCAGACTTCTAACCTTAGGATTCAGAAGAGCGATGGGGAAAAGGGAACTTGATGCTGGACTCAACCTGCCTTCGTTCAAACATGGCCTCTATCCACTAGTGACAGTTTCCCTTTCTAGGTGTGTTTCTTTACCTCATACGTGGGGGAAGTAACGATATCCGAGTATACCAGCCAGGAGCCAGTTAGAAAGACAGGAGCTGCACCAGGTGCCCACCGTGTGGGACTTTATCCCCGGGAATTGGCTACACTCGGGATCCACTAGTCTTGCTGATGATAACATAATCGTCAAGGTCCTGGCAGAGTTAGTGCGCAAAAAAGCACAAGCCATGAATGTGAAATGAAATGAAATGAAATGAAATGAAATGAAATGAAATGAAATGAAATGAAATGAAATAAAATAAAATAAAATAAAATAAAATAAAATAAAATAAAATAAAATAGATAGGTGCCTTTAAATTGAGAGAGGTTTTGTTATTTCTATTACCAGATGCCTAAAAGGGAATTCTTTGGAAAATAAGGAAAGGAGAACAATAAGAATTCAATTAGACATTCAAAGGACTTTTAATTAATAGAGGACAGTTGGGGTGAAGAGTGGGATAACAATTGTTTGACTGATCCATTCTTTGCTCCTGAAAGAATGCAAGTGAGAATTTCCGTTTAAGGGGGAGGAAGAAGAAAAGCCAATTTATGCTGTCAGACTCAGCAATTGTTTCAGCCCCGAGCCCCCTGGTGAGCATCCGGTATTTTTATTGCTAGAGTTCATCACCAGAGCTTACTCAATAATTAGATAATCCCGACAGCAATCTATTGTAGTCATGTCTAAAAAGGACCCCTTATTGCATCTCCACATATGTCAATAGCTTTCATAAACCATAATTCAGTAAGATATTGCTGGCATTAGAGTTTCAAGCAATTAATGTTAATCAATACGAAAGCCACAAGATTGATGTGCTTGGGCTTTTTCCTGTCTCCATACAATGAAGACGCTGAAACTCTATTTATTTGAATTAGTTCATCAGCCTTTGAGATTTGTTTAGCTGAAATGACAATTACTGCCACATCATCATCATCATTTTCTGATAATTTTTCTACAAACCTAACTTTGCATAGATAGCACCATCTGAGACTTCACATATGCCTGGTATTACCGCTCATATTCATGTTAAAGGCTGGTAGAGGACCAAGTCACAAAAGCAGGGACAATCCAAGTGGCTCCGAAATACCCCACGGTATGCCGGTGGGGGGTGTTTTAAAGCAAAGTGATGGACATTGCCGTGTTACACAGTCCTTTGCGTTAAAACACATAACTCAAGAGTGTGCGGAGACTGGGCCAGGTTGTTAGTGTGGGTCTGGGACATGGGGAAAGACGTTACTACCTGCCCTGGGAAAGAATCTTGCGGACAGTGATGACCTTTCACGTAGACCTTCTGGCCCAGGCACTGCGGATTGCCTCCTAAGCGTCCTCCAACCTCTTCCGCCTTCCTGATAGGATCCCGACTTTGTTCGGGGGTCCACCTCCTCCACGCAGCCCCTGTGTTTTGGGGAAGCTGATATCTCTCACCTTGCCTGGGGAGCTGATTGAATAAGGGTCCCTCAGCAGAGACTGGCTTAGGAATTGGCATGTGCCTTATAGATGACCGATAAGCTATGACACAGCTGTCTCTTGAGAGGCTCCCAAAAAGGGTTTTCTTACTCCTAAGAGGAAACCACAGTGGGGGAAAGATCTCTTTCTCCTAAACACTGTTTGTCTAGAGGTCACGCCTGAGACCTCTGCAGCCATTTTGCTGACAGCATGAGAATAAATTTGGAACAAAAGATGGCAAAATGGAACAAGGGCAAGAAATGAGTTAATGAACTTGACAGCCTCTGGTGTCACCGTGAGGTCATACACTTGTTCTGTGTTGTCCCGTCTTTGCAGCCGAAGGGCCGCCCACCCGAATCCGCACTCTGGGCACAATCCTCACTTCGTGAAGCAGCCTACCTTCTTACTTGGCTTTCCCCAGACTCACTAGCCTTCCGATGAGGGCATGGATTTAATGTGTTCAACTGTGAACAGTAAACCGGATTAATTGAAACGTCATCTCCTCCTTGACGGCTCCCTCAAGTCTGCAGAACGATTGGCCCCCTTGCCCGTGTCGTCATAGCAACAGTACCAACTGCTCCCATAGCATGCCTCGCTCCAGGCTGACATCATCCCCTCCCCACCCCCCCGCATCGCCCCGACCTTTACTCCAGGAAGATCAGACATCATCTCCCAGCTTCCCCCTGATTATCAGGTGTTCCCATGGTCCCCTTCACTTAGGAGGTTCCCAATAATCATTCGTGGGTGAATAAATGGATGAGTGAGCTCCTGCTCACAGGTATTCACAACTCTCCGCACACTTTTCCTCACTCCTGCTTTGTCTTCTTGCCTTTACCGAGCGTAATAACAGCTCTTTCTAATCACACCTACCTCCTCTATATCAAAATGAGTCACTTTACATGCACTTCCATAAATCTTCCTAGAACACCACGAAATGGTACCTGAAATGTATGTGCTTCATTAAATAAGCATTATTACACCTCAAAGAACCCAGCAAAGGCCACCAATATGCTCCAAAGAATTAAAGCCGAAATGACTAGGCCAGTATTTCTAATAAGGCATCCCTCAAAAGAATTACTTTTTATGATGCGAACAGGCGTTTCAGGAGCTCTAAGGTCAGGCAATTTAGACAACACTGCTTTTAAAAGTTTTTAAGCAGGTTCTCAATGCAAAATTGCTCGGAGCTTTCTAAACACCAGCCATTTTTAACCAGTGTTCCACAAGAATTTTTAAACATGTAAACCCGGACTATTTAGTCAGGGACACTGACCTCTTTTCCCTTAGATTGTCAAATTTAAAAAAATGACAACAGCCAACACAGTAGCCGTCTGGTATAAATGAATCAAAATTATACCTATTTTTGTCAGATCAGCAAAAAATACCATATTGTGTGTGTGTGTGTATACCATAGAATTTTAGTGATCAGTGTATGTGTGTCGTGGGATGAGAAAGGTTGAAAATGGCCGCCATTCACCAATGTGCTCCCTGCATCTCGGAGAGCTGTAGTTTGGGATTTTCTCCAAAATGTATTTAAAGACTGAATCAATTTTCCAAGGTGCAGCTGTTAATATATCATCACACTTGTCGATCTAGCAGCACTGTTCTAGACGGAGCGAGCCTTGAATGCAACACCCAGCTATTTCTCTATGTAAGGGAAAATGGAACAATAAAAGTGAATCAGAAGTAAGGTGTTATCATTACCTAAAAATTCTGATACATTTTCATATTATTATACTATTAGGCTTCAGTTGCAACTTTGAGAGCATACAGCACCTTGGATCTGAGAGGGACTCTTAAGAATTGGACGGACGGGTGGTTACTGATTGTGATGGATTCATGGAACCCTGTGAGGACCTCATGAAAACAGCACACACTCACCCCAGAAGGATGTACCTACACACAGAAACTCCCAAGGAGCTTGCAAACTGCTTGGTGAACATTCATGGGCCCCAAGTTTGCAAGGTCCTGCCTGCTAATCTGCCAGGGCCACTGCACGTACAGAAGAAATCGAGACCTAAAAGTCACAGGGCTTTTGAGGGCAACACCAAGGTAAGAATTTAAGAATTCTGACAAAGTCTCTGCTCGTTTTGGATTCCAGCCAGCCCCAAGTCATTTCCAGACCCTACTAGCCTCTCTGACCTTCCAAACCCACTAGAGGAGTTGCCTGGACCCATCTCAGGACACACTGAGGACAAGGGGGTTGGCAGTGTTTCCCGGATGCCCAGATTAATTCCCTTGTGTCAGACCATGGGGATGCCACCGTTGCTGTGATTCAGTTGTTTTATACTTGTTTCTAGCCAGTGAAGTCAATTAACAAGTATGTCCTGGACCTCCTGTGACACAAAGGACAAATAAATAAGGGCTCAGAAGCCCGGCTTTGCTCATAAACTCCAGAAGATAAAAGACAATAGATGTTCTTAGCATGCCTCTTTTTAAACAAGTTTGATGACTCTTGCTGCAAAGAAATTCATAAGTAGAAAATATTGCTAGTGATAGTTGCCACCAAAGCTTTATTTATGTCTATACATAGAGAGAGAAGATCGTTGCGCGTAGACATTAAATGCTTTGATGTTTATGAAATGTTAGAGCTATGGACAATGTTATGAATGCTAACGAATGAAAATTGCATGCCTTTACTCAACATTTAGATCATAAAATTAATTTATTAAGCAGAACATAGGATGGCACTTTCCCATCAGGGACTAAGATTCCAATATTGTCTTGGAACCCCAGCTCAGGAGGGAAAATTTTTCATGCAAATGCAACACGGAAGTCAGTTTTGCGCTCACCTTGGCCGGGGTGGCCGACACGTTGCCTGTTCACTGTAACGTCTATTGATTCCTAACCTTGCACCAGGCACCCAGCTGACCACTGCACTGCCATCTCTCCGATCAATCTTCGCAACCCGCAGAGGAGGTAGGTGCTTATCACTCTGCTTTCGCAGATAAGTAGAGACTCAGAAGGTTCGATAACTATCTCATGGTCACATGGCTCGTGAGTGTTGGAGTTTGGGTTTGAATGCTTTACTATTTGGTTTTCAATCCCCAGTTACCTGCCCATTACATGTCATGCCCATTACATGGGCAGTTCTACACGCAGCGTTGCCAGGGTCAAGTACAAGCTCCCAATTCACATTTTTATTCCCCCTATCGCTGTGAGTATGACTGGACATTTTTTGCTGCATGATACCCTTTTCAAAGGCCAGATATCACCGAATCTCCACTTTAGGCAAACTCTTCATCCACTCTTCTTCCTCCTCCATGTTTTCTTCGGCCATCCTTTCCTTCACCACACATATGTACATATTACGAAGGACACCATGCAAAGCAAAGTTGAATAACATATGACCCCTGCCCCCTAAACACTTGGAATTCAGCAAAGGAACAAACAATTAACTAGTTACTACAGCCCAGCCCAAGAAGTCAGCACATGGGCAGCTCGATCACAGTGTGGGACAGGATTCCTGAAGGAGGTGCTGCTTCCTGAGCCGAGGCTTGAAGGAGGGTCGGAATTAGCCGGATAAAGAACCTGGATAAAGTGCCAGGCACTGTAGGCAGAGGGAACAATGTACATGGAGCCTCCGTTCACAGAATTACAAATAGTTCAGTATCTAGAGTGGTTGTGAGGCCTGGGGGCCCTGGATGTGTCCACTTATATGGCTGAACACGCCATCACCAACAACCTGGGGTGTGGCCCGGAAGTGCATGCTGAGATGCTGAGTTCTTCTCTAGGAATTTGCGCTCTCTCTCTCCCTCCCTCCCTCCCTCTCTCTCTCTCTGGCACGCGCACACACGCGCATTTGTGTGCACATTGTATGTGTGTGCACATGCTGTGAGTCTCCCCTCCTGGTTTCTTGCACCGGATTCTGCACCATCCCATAAACCCCAAGTTTCCTCCTCCTTTTGAGGAGGACCCAGGAAACCGCCTTCATGGCCATGGCGGGCCCATGACTGTATCCCCTCCTCCTTTCTACAGATGAGCAGATGGGCCAAAGAGACTAACACTAAAATAAAGCCTGTTCGGACCTGTGCCCCTGCCTGGGCAGCCTGTCTGTAACACTAGAAAATCATCTCTGATATTCCTGCTCAAAATCCCTCTCTGTTCAGAAATTATCTTTGCTTCTTTCATTTTAAATTTCTACCAAAGGACAGAGAGAAACTGGCTGCTCAATATCCCCAATGAGACAGATGACTTGAGCAGGGGCCCCACGATGCTCCAAAAGTAACACGGGTGGTGGGGGGGTGCCCTTCCCAGCCCCACCCTTGGGCTCCAATGGTCCCGACCGTCTCCAGGGACTTATACACGCACTTCATGTCGGTTCCCGGGGACAGGCAAGCTGCCTTACCCCTGTGAGCAAGACTGTCCAGACTGCTGACGAAAGTGGCCACCACGCACCATGATGTCTGCAGGTGACTTACACATGGAAAACCATGAACGGGGTGCCGCATCTCCCATGTCTGTAGTTCTGTCGAGATACCAGTCTGCGGCAAAGAGCGGGGCAAACCCCGAGACCCGTCCCCACAAACCCAGTCCCTCTCCCCGCACACCTAGACTTTTAGAGATGAAGCCTTCCCAGGCGGCGGTTAGGGCCACACAGAACACGGCTTCCTGCTAGAAGGATTTTTTAAAGCCAAAGAAGGGAGAGGAATCAAAACTTTCATCAGTCACATGTGCCTAGGAAGATTCTTCTGGGTATGGGATCCCTCTTTTCGTGAAAAGCTCCAAGGACTGGTGTCCTCTAAAAGGTTAAGCAGCCCTGATTAAGAGAAGTTTAGAGACAAAAAGAAAAAAAAAATTCTGCTTCCTCAAAAAGAGTGAGTGGGCATCTGTCATCTCCCCTCAGATAAGTCTGATGCTAATTGCTCATTCAGATACGAGTCCCCTCCATCTGACACCTGGCTGTGTTCTGATGTACCTGCAACTTTCGCGATTTTACTACCCATGCAAAGTGATGCTTGCTGCCTCCAGCAAAAGGCGCGAGCTATTTATGGCCTCATTTTACAGATGCTGCTTGGAGACCACGTTGAACAATACAAATATCACAGAATCGGCTTTGGGTGTCACAAGCTGCCAAAGTGGAGCTCAAACCAGCGCCTGATCACATCACCCGCAAAACTCTATGCTAATGATTGTGCGCACATTCCAGGCTTAATGAGACCGGGCTGAGGCGGAACCTTGCTCCCCATGTGTCTGCACCGAGACGGGAATGTTTATGTCCTCCTTTGTAACTTGTCTGGCGGTATGCACAACCGCAGCACTTTAGTCCTGGAGGCAAGCTTCAACATCTACCGTTGCTGTGCAATTCCCCTTGGGGATGGACAGGCGCCCCCAAACAAATGGAAGTAAGTCTTACCTGGACATTCACATTTCATTCCTTGGGAATACACACACACACACACACACACACACACACACACACACACACAGCCCCACCTCTAATCCTCGCTTTGGGCTGAGTTAGCTCCAGGAATATCGGAAATGGTCTAGGTTTGCAGGGAGCGGCTGGCTGGATGGCCTGAGAGCTAAGGTAGCAGCCAGCAGGTACACGGGGACGAGGCTGCCTGAGAAATCTTGGTGAGCCACTTCGATGCTCTGTGCCTCAGTTTCCTCAGCTGCAAAAGGGGGTAATAATAACTTCAAAGGGTTATAATTTGATTTATTAAATAAAGTGCATTAAAAGGTGTAGATTCCTTAGGCCAGAGCTTGCCACTACACGCGTGTTTGCAAGAAGTCTCATTATCTCTGAAGCCGGCGTACCACCAGGCCACGCAGCTGCTGTGTAGCC
This sequence comes from Anoura caudifer, assembly GCA_004027475.1. Lineage (NCBI taxonomy): Eukaryota > Metazoa > Chordata > Mammalia > Chiroptera > Phyllostomidae > Anoura > Anoura caudifer. The sequence continues at coordinate 68,019 of PVKU01007854.1, forward strand.
AGGCGAGTTAGTACAAACACGGGGTTTAGAAGCACGTCCCCAGGTGGGACTACTGGGCACCCGTGGGCTGTTGCTGCTTCTGGTCCCCGAGGCAAGGCCATAGCCGCAGCGTTGAAACTGACCCATCGTAGTCACCGATCTTCCGTGCTCAAATTTATTAACTTCTGTGCATTTTGGACATTTATTCACAGAGTCCTATGTCGTGCAGGGTGAAGGGGGCAGGGATGGAAGGTAGGACAATAGGGGGGCGGGGAAGGAAAAGACAAGAGAGAAAGAAAAGGAAATTGATGGAGAGGCACTTACCGAACCACGTTACGACCGGTTAGTAAGAGGGAGTCTTCCGCTTCCTCGGCTTTCTCCTGCAGGGCAGTTGCTGCCCCCTTAGGCTGGTTTAAGCCGGGTCCAGTCACTAGCGCCAAGCTTAATAAAGAGCTGGGAGATCCCCTTTTTATTAACTGTGGCCTGGGGTGCTCTGGTTTGAACTAGTTACCCAAGGTGCTCGCGCTCTTATCGGAAATAAAACGGCAACTCTTCCGCCCTCTATCGGGAAGAAGTTTAAAGGGTCTAGACTCCAGGAAGAGGGGCTTCTAGCTGGTACCTGTCCTCACCTGTACTCTCGCCAAAGGCTGATAACGGTGGTCACAGTAACGTCCACCCTGCACTCTAGGTGTTCCCTGGGAGCCCTGTCCCTCACAATCTAGGCAGGCTTGTCCCCAGGCCCGATCCACTGCCCAGGGGGGCCCACTCTCCCCGACACCACTGCTCATGCCTGTGAGATTTTGTTGCCCTGACCCAACTCTTGGGTACCTGTGAGCAGCCTCAGGGAACCCAGAAGCTCCGCGAAGCCCGCGGACTCCACCCCGGGACTCTGTCCCTCAGGTCCCCTCTCCGTCCCTCCTCCTCCTCCGCTGTCACTCCCAGGAACTTATGCCTTCCCCCACCCCCTGCTAAGCAGTACTGTCCCCTCCTTGGAAGATTTGGGTGCCAGACAAAACCCACCTTGTGTCAAAGGCTATAACTAAGAGAATAAAATTGTCCCTGATTCATTATATTGAGGATAGATATCATTTTTTCAAGTTAGTATTAAGGTTTTCACATCTTGGTCTAGTCATCTGACTAGGAACAACCCCGTGAAATGGGTGTTATTACAATGATCATCCCCATTAACCTTCACACCCGTGGTTCCCACATGGGGGCAACTTTGCCCCCTGCCAGGGGACATTTGGCAACATCTGGAGACATTTTTTGTTGCCATAAAAGGGGAAAGGAGCCACTGGCGTGCGTTGGCTAGAGGCCAGCAATGCTGCTAAACAGCCTACAGCGCCCGAGACAGCCTCCCAGGTCCCAAAGCCAAGTGCAAAGGTTGAGAAAGCTTGCTCGACGGCAATGAGAAGGCTGAGTCTTACGTCAGCTCATTCGTCCAAGGACACAACTAATAAAGGGCAAGGGTGGGGCTCTCCCGTCCCTTGGCTTCCCAGATCTACGGCACAATCTTCCTCCCTCAGCTGTCTTTTGCTAAGTGACAACGTTGCCAGAAGCCTAGCAGCTTAAAATAACACACATTTATTGCATCACAGTTTCTGTGGGTCAGGCGTCTGTGCCCCGCTTAGCCGTGTCCTCTGCTTAGGGTCTCACGGGCTGTAATTCAGGTGGCCCCTGGGGCTGTGCTCCCACCTGAGGCTCACCTGGGGACGGGTCCTCCCCCAAGCTCTCTCCCTTTGTTTTCAGAACTTATTTTCTTGTGGCTGAAGGACTGAGGGCCACAGTTTCTTGCCAGTCATCAGCTGGAGGTCATGTCCAGCTCCTGGGAGGTGTCTGCATTTCCCTGCCACATGGGATCACTCACTTTCTCAAAGCCAGCGAGAGAGAGATCCAGCATGCCAGCACCTGTAACCTCACGCACTCTAATCACGTACGATTCTGTCTCCTCTGCGGGATTCTGTTGGCTAGAAACAACTCACGGGTCCCACCCACACTGAAGGGAAGACGCACACCCGGCTCATGGCCACCAGGAGGTGGGAACCGAACCACGTGAAGAGTCTCCTTCCCGTATCGCTAATGAAATTGCTACCTTGCAGGTAGCTTCTTTCAAGGGTAGCAATTTCAAGGGCCATGTCCTTGCAAATATTTACATATCCATCTTGTCCTCGTAGACTTCAAATAGTGACACGAGGCCTGTTGCAAGTGGGAAGAAGGCCGTGAGCCGAGGGCAGGGAGCATTGCTGGCGTCATGTTCAGGTCGATGCTGCGAAGATGTGTCTGAAAGTCAACATGAAGAGGCTCGCACACGGCGCCACCAAACCCCGCGCCCCCTGCCCTACGCCGCGACAGAGAAGACCAACTGACTACTAAAGTGAGAACAACGATGACAAATGCAAATTAGAAGGGGAATTCGGACTAGCTGATGACAGAAAAGGAAACTGTAGTTTCCTGTTTAACTTTGAAGGGCACGCAGCTGACCCCGCCTTCCAACCTGCTTCTTCGTCTCTCTTCCCCGAACGACTCCCTCCCTGCTGCCTCCCACGTTCCCACCCAGCCTCTGGCTGGACGCCCATGCTGGCTTTGCGGGGTAACGAGGTCGGAAACTTTAGAACCAAAATCCTACGATTATTCAAATGATTGAAATACAGCGATGTAGGTATAGGTAGATATACGTGTACATATACACATACAGATACACATATATACACATACAGATGACATGGATGGATAAGTAGTCTGGCACAAATCATGTCCCTTTTTCATTACAAAATCATAAGCATGTGATTCTATAACATAGCAATATCACACTCAAGCACGCCACAGGACATTTTAGGTGAAATGCTCACATTAAAACTGTAAATTATCCCACCCAAATTACGACCCTACCAACTACACTCAGGCAGGCGTTCCTTCTGCCGGACCTTGTATAGCAGAGCTGTTGGCCGCAAGCAACCGCAGTGAATTCTGGCAGAGCTAAACACGAACAGGGTGAAGGGGGAAAGGAAGGCATCGACTCCAGGTCTGAGCAGCATGACAACGAAAGCGTCTGGGAAGCTTCCCTTGTGCGGGGTGAGGGTGGAGAGTGACCTCGGACCTGTGCCTCAGGCTACCGTTGAACATCCCGGGTTCGAGGCACAGTTACAGCACACCCCGCTTCCCTTCGCCAGAGAGGTCACAGGTGAAAATCTGTTTTCCTTTGTTGCTTGGTTTATGTTGCAGACTTTTCTCTTGTTTCCCAATTTAGTTCTTGCTTTTTTATTCATGCTACTTGATCAAGGTTTGCGGTAATTAACCTACCCTTTGGGTCTGGCTTAATTTTAATTAAACAATCCTCTAACACTCAACAGGCTAAATGTTTGTTTCTTCTGTGATTCTTATCACAAGGCCATTTTGTAAAACTTTATGGATTTCCTGAGAAATTGCTTTATCAATTCTTTTCCCCTGCAGCTGTACACTGAGGCTGACTTGCATCGCTAGCTGTTGATTTAATTTTTTTTGGGGGGGGGTTCTTCCCCAATTATTTCCGCGGGGCTAATCACTACATAATTTCTTCACCTTCTGATTAATAATTAACGGTGGTTATGGTTGGTTCCATGACCGTAATTGGCTTTGCTGGGTTCCACATTTATCTTGCCTTAATGATCATATTTGTTCAGTGTAAGAGGTTTTATTTTTTTCTAGATATCAGCTTTCTATATTCAACCTGAGATCTAAAACTCCAGCTGTGCTCCTTCGCCTCCTACATCACCACCAGTAATAAAGATTTTACTGTCAGAGCCTGGCTGACAAATTTGCAGACTTCTTATTACTAGCGATGATGGACTATAAGAAGCAGGAAAAAAACCACAGCTTGAATTTCACTCCCAGCTTGAATTTGCAAGGCTGGCACTTAGAAAAATTACCTTGTGACTTTATAAACCAACAAAAGGTTGTGGCTGAAAGTCAAAGAATTAATATAAAATCCTCCCCCCCTTCTCTCCGTCAGAGATGGCTTTGGTAACGTCTTTGCACGGTATGGATGTAGTCAAGTCTCCGCCACCAAAAATAAAACTTGTAGATACTGCATATGGATCCATTTTATTTTCATTACCTGGATAATTCAGGTTGCAGGAACTTAAAGGACCGAGCTATTGTCTTCTATGACAAGAATTGTACTGTCGTGTTCTACAAGTACCCACTACAGAAACCTATGGATTGTTTACACTAGGGGTTACGTCTTCTGCAGGAGTTATTTTACGTCTCTGTAAATTGTAGGTAACCAATAGCAAAGCACAACAATTCTGTCTGTACACATGTAAATCCTGTCCTGCCCAGCAGAAGTTCAACTGACATCCCTCCCCCATCACGGAAGAAGCTACTTTCGCTTCCATTCACGCATCATTTCAACATTCCTTTCATTTGAATGTTTGCTTTTTCGATGCACCGGTGATAAGATCCACCTGGTTTCCTCACGGGTTGAGTTCAAGTCTCTAACACATGTTTATTTTACATCTGAGAGTCATGGTTTACCGTTTTGAGGGTTTTTGGTGTTTTTTCATTATTATTTTTTGCCCTGGCTTGTGTGGCTGAGTACATTAAGCGTGGGCCTACAAAACAAGGGGTTGCAGGTTTGATTCCCAGTGAGGAGACATACCCGGGTACAGGCCAGATCCCCAGCAGGGGGTGCACGAGAGGCAACCACACATGGATGTTTCTCTCCCTTTCTCCCTCCCTTCTGTCTGTCTAAAAATAAATAAATAAAATCTTTCCAAATAAAAATAAAATTTAGAAAAAAAGAAAACTGTCTTTTAATAACATTGAATCGCAAATGTTGGTGCAAATTATTGCCCCATAAATGATGGTGCAGTGAAGTGATAGAATGGAGTACTTCCCCGAAAGGCTGCTGTAGGATAGTACGGTGAGATAAACTGCTACTGCGGGGCATCACGGCGATGTAGCGCCGTGGCTGAAACCCTGCCCTGGGGTAACATTGCAACGCAGGGTCAGGAAGCAGTCTGGTGACACGGGGCTGTGACCCGGCAGCATGAAGCAGCGCCAAGAAGTAGCACCGTAAGTAACACGGGACACAGCACCAGGAAGCAAAAGCTAGAGACTGGGGAGTCTCATCATTCATGATTCCAGATTTGTTCTTTGCTGCCTGGGTAAATTGTTGGGTGAATTATTTAAATACCCCTGGTTAAGTCATGTCCTATGTAAGATGTGAATAATAATATCTACCATGCGGGCTTGGATTTGAATTAATACATATTACTACATATTTTGAGTGTTCAGTGTGATAGATAGTGTTTGTAATATCAATTATTCCTATACAGGCTTTCAAATGTAGTGATGTACCGTTTAGACATAACCTCATTAAACTGGTTAATTGCTCAAAAACTCCAGTTGGATCTCTTGGACTTCACCCCTGAGCTTCTAACTTAGGGCATCCAACCTTTCAAAATATCTTCTTCTTCATCATCATCATCATCATCATCATCTATACGGGTGATTTTGTTTCATGAATGTATTGTCATAAATTTGTTGTCCATTTTGTTTACCTACATAAATATATACTCCTGTATATAAACTTGCAGCTCAATCCAGGTTTTCTTCATGTCATTTCTGAGAAAGTAACAAGAATCTGAATGTAATTTGTCAGTAAAATCAGGAGACGGGATTGGAATCTTCTCAGGTGGGAAAATCCCACAGGAAGGCTGCCCCAGAGACGGTCCCTCCCTATCCCCTGGGGTACCACTTTCTGATTGTGCAGAAAACCCACATCAACAAGGAAAAAAGAAGGTCCTAAAATGGGACCCCTGGTGCGGATGTTGGCAGAGTGTCTCCAGAACCTTGAGGCGTCTGCCATCCTAGAAGCCGTCACGACACTTTCAGGAAAAGGCCCTGAAGAAACAGTCAGATGCACAGACTTAGGTACAGGGATACTCACCACGGGACAACTTCTCAGTGAAAAGTTAGAGACGGCCTTGATACCCAGCAAAAATGAACGAACTATGCCTCCTCCTTATAATGACATATTATCCAGCTATCGTAAGTCATTTTTCAAGAACGGGTAGTACCATGAAAAATGCTCACGGTATCACATTTAACTTAAGAAGACAGGATATAAAATTGCATGCGTCCCATGCTACCGGGTTTGTAGCACTTCCCCCAGGCCCCCAGCCGAGTGAACGCACACACCTGTGCCCGCGAGCACGCAGAACGGAAAGCGGGAGGGAACAGTCCCCAGTGTGTACAGTGCCTCTCGCCTCTCGGTGGCAAGGTCATGGGTGATGTTTCCGCTTCCTTCAAGGACTATGGCTTCCTCAAGTTTTCAACAGGGAGCCTGTGCTACTATTCCAGTCAGCGGAACGAATGTTACAGAAGCGACCACAAGCTGCAGGTGTGCCAATAACCAAACTCCAAGATGGAAGAAGCCCCCATGGATAGTGGGGGCCTCCGCCAAGAAGAGCGAAGAGCCAGTGGCCGTTGTCATTCCTGCCGTCGTGATGTTGGTGTCGTTACGGTGGAACCCGGATGCGCCTCCTCCGTGAGCCGTCTCATCAATGAGGGGTCGCTGGCTGATTGTCTTGTGTCCAGGACTACCTTCAGGCAGAAGATTGGGATTAGGGGAAACCCGGTTTTGTCACAGGGGTATTTTGTTTGAACAGTAAAGCCTCTGGCGTTGCTCCCACTGTGACTTGGTTCTCTTTCAGCTTCAAGCAAGCTCGGGGGGGGGGGCCACCCGTGACCCGGGAGGTGCACAGGTGGGAACGGCCATCCTGTAGCCATCCAAATGGTGGTCGCGTTGGCCTTCGTATTTTAGTCTCACTCCTGACTCCTTCCAAGTTCAATGCTGACAATTTTTAGGAGTTTGTGTACTTTTTTTTTTTTCTCTCTCACACACACCATTACCAAGAATCCATTATCAGATACTAAAAGTTTGCACATTTGACGGGCTCAATACATTAAACTTTCATTAAACTTCCTTACTGCTAAAATGTACAGCTTGATTCTGTACAAAATAATTTTAATTAAGAAAGTAATGTATTTTTGCTGTGGTAATAAAATCACTTGGAAATAGAGGAGTTTCCTAAGCCCATCACCAGTGCCAAGTTGAGTTATTCTGTCACCAAGAACAAAAAAAAGACAGAGTTTATTTTAGATATGTATGTCCTTTTGGAAAGCCATTGTTCTATTTATGTAACTGAAAATACCCTTGTCATTGATAACTGTGATGAAGGGGTTTTTTCCCCAGCTTTCAGAGAAATACTGCTCTTTCCTGTCTTCCCACAAAGTGGTTCCTCTAATTGGACACCTCTAATTGAACCTGAAGTGTCCTACATTCTGCAAGATCAGGTTAATCTGGTGGTGTTCTCCGTCTCCGGCTCGGTTAGAGGCGAAGAGTTTATTAAGGGAAGCTGTGATTGGCAAGCCTTTCGCTGGCCGATTGCAATTTCCTCTCCTTGGAAACTCCAGCGTTACGAAAGCAGTTCCAAGGCGGATTGTAAGTGCCAGGCTTTCCCTCTGACCTTTAAATCAAATTTAGAATTTCATAGGGTAGCATGCCTTGCAGCAAAATCTGTCAGCTTAATAAAGTGGAAATTTTCTGCAATAAATCTGTGATAGATTTCTAGCATTCACCAAGAAAGGTAAGCTTTACTTATTGTTCTCTAGTTCTGAACAAGGGCTTAAGTTTATTGGGTGAAATAAAAACAAGGCTGTTAAGTGGAAGGGCAACTCTGAATAATGAAAGAAAGAGAGAGACTGACATAAATATAATGAGAGAAGGAAAGACGCGGAGGAAGAAAAACGATAGAAGAAAACCGAAGACGGAATTATACAGAGGCGAGATCGTGATATGCAGTGAGGGGAAAAGAAGGAAGAACACGCTCGCAAAAGCATTATTAATTTTTGTCTAGCTCTACCAAGGAGCACAAACACATGAAACTCGTAAGATCCCCTGCTGAAGATCTGTGGAATCATTGGGGGCGTGGTGAGTTACCTTGCCCTCTAATCTCTGCTGACTCTTGTTTTATAGATTTGAGAGAGAGAAAGGAAAGGGGGAGGGAGAGAGAGAGAGACCGATTTGCGGTTCCACGTATTCATGCACTCATGGGTTGCTTCTTGTGCGTGCCCCTGCTGAGGATCAAACCTTCAAACGTGGTGTATCAAGACAACACTCTAACCAACGGAGCCACCTGGCCGGGGCTCTGCTAACTTTCTTTCTGGGTGTTTATTACAGCAGACAATGACCCAGTGGCTTATTCCACGTCCCGAACAAATAAATGTCAAGCACTCGATAAGCAAGCAGAGGACTACAGTGTGTCTCTGAAACCCGGGGACTCCCGCCCATAGAGGGCAGTGTACTTTGGGGAGACGCAAGAGGGCTGGAGCTCAGGCCTCCCCTGATGCCAGAGTTTGGCTGGTTCCACTTCGCCAAACCAATCCTCCCCTACAGCTTGTTTCAGTGAAATGTTTCCTTGAAACTGAAGCACGCTTCCTCTCCAAGAACAAATCTCTGGACCAAGTCATTGCCTAACTATTAATGAATGGAAGATGCATGAAGACCCCGTGCTGACACCTCCTCTCCCTTTCCTCTCCGACCCCCTCCCCTAAAGATGACACAATTAACCCTTTATTGATGGCCCGGGTGCCATTCAAAGTACTGTGCAACCTTGCAGGCATCATCTCACTGTACGGATAAAATCAGGCCCCAAGACAACGAATCAACCAACTTGCCCAAACTCACGCAGGTGTTAAGGGGTCTGCCTTTGGCAAGTCAGACCCCCTTTGCCAGCAATTTGTAACACTTTGATCGACTATCCCAACATTCTCATTTGGAAATGGCTGTACTGGATAGAGAAGGGAAATGAGAAATTAAGAAAATGAGCTAGAATGTTTTAAACTGTTCACAAAAATAGTAAAACCATGAAATCAATTTCCTTTTACTAGGGGATGAATAACCGAATAGCCCTGCCTTGCAAAAGCAAACCGCTTGAGGACACCGTGAGCTTTGGAGAAAGGGAAGAGACGTATATGCTGCTTAAGACAGCACTTCAAATCAGATACATTTGGGGTTATGAAGGAAAAAGAGCCACATACCGTGACAGGAAGCTGTTTATGGTGCCGGCCAGTGGCAGGTGAAAGGTGATTTCTTGACATACTCTGGCCACCCTGTTGGCATTTTCCTTGGCCATATCTCTCCGTGACCTTGAGCTGGCCAAGGGGCCTCCTGTCTCAATATTGCTGCTTATGCATCTGTCAAATAACACATTATTACTCCCGTCCCTGTTCATCCTGCATGAACAGAGAATAGCTCAAAAATGAAAATCTTGATCTGAAAAATCATTTGGCAGGTAATTCGCAGATCTGTCTCCTCTCCCCATCTGCTCCCGCCACCCTTCCCAGCCAAACCGCCCATCATCTCCCACCGTCTTTGTCTCCTAACTGGTGCTGGCCATTCCATTCTGGTCCCCACCGCACCCCACCTGGTCAACCAGCTGTCACCAGGGGAATCTTTTTAAAGTGTAATTATTGGACTCTCCAAACTAACACCCACCAGTAGTTTTCTCTTGCCATTTGAAAAAGAGCCAGATGCTGTAACGGAACTCACATGCTGACCGGGCCCCTGCCTAACCACTGTGACCTCATCTCCTCCCACCGCAGTGGCCTCTTGGTCTCTCCCTTCCAAACCTCCCCCAGGCATTTTCTCAGGCAGACACGCCCTTCACCACCCTTCCCACTTTTACTAATGGCCAGCATCGTGCAAAGCTTTGATTCTCATACATGATGCGTAAAAAGAAATCCCGACACAGATATATCATCTTAGGCTTTCTACAAGTAACCCAATATTTAACACTCCACTGCCCTTGGCAAATAACACGGTCATTTGCATTTAACCAGCCTCACAACCTGGGCCACCGATAACGCCTATGGAAATGAGAGCATCCCACGCTTGGCTACAGTCACTCGGGGGAGAGTATTCAAAACAAACAACGAACAAAGACTCTGTCCCCAAAGATTCTGACCCAGTTGGTCTAGGGCAATGCCCAGACATTGTTTGTCTGACGGTCCCAGGTGAATCTACTGGGAAACTAGGATTGGGATGCAACCATCTATAAGGTCAAAGCCAAGAAGAAAAATGAATAGGTACATTTTTCTATCACAGATGGCATTGGGCTGAGTTATTTGATGAGTAGTCAGCAAACACGGGGTATGTACATTACACAACTCTATAGGATGCAGGGCCCTGTATTGGTTCTACACATAATTGGATACCTCGTCCTACAAGACAAACTTAGAAAAATGAGGAGGTGCCACCCAGACTTAAACGGCATCATCTGATCACTCAGCACACGCCTTTGCAAATGCGTGAACACTACCATTACCATACTTAGGATGAGCAAGGCTGATGAGCGGGCTCTGCTTAAAAGGTAGCAGAGTGCGTGGGTGAATCAAGCACCCGTTACCAATAATGAAAGGCTTACTTGTATCTCAGGAGGATGGTCGTGAGCCCCCCTCTTACTGTGGGGGCACCTAAAAGATTATACATCTCATTTCTCCTCTAAGGAGGGCTCTAATCTTTTTTAAGTAACGCTTTTTGTGAAAACGCTAATTTATGTTATTATATTGAAAATCATTCTTTTGAAGGCAGAAATTTTTTTTTAAGTCTGGAGAAAGTATTGATACAATGTGAATATTTCAATTAATTCCCGAGTCTGTGTAAAAGCATGCTTTATGAATTTAGGTTAATACAGTATGTATAAAGTTTCATACCCATTTTAAAAATAAATTTAACTTGTATCATGGCATCTTTCTATATATGTCATTGTATATTTGTGAGAAACACAGTTCTGTGGTTTATGTAGCATCTATTATATAAATCTACAATTTTATTTAACTACGCCCCCTATCTTTTTACACTGAAGCAACCTCAACTTTTCACTTTGGGAAGAATGGAGGGAATGGAGGAATGCCCACGTGTCCACCTGTGCGTGTGACTGGTGTCATACGTTGTAGGAAGACCAGGTTGGGGGAAGCCAGGAGCCCCAGCGCTACTTGCTGCAAAGCTGGCCCTTGCATTCTTGTACCTGCAGATCACAGACCTCCCTGCCACCCCCTCCACGTGTCTGGATCCCCTGGGCCGGAGGTGGGGACAGAGGGTGCGTTTGGGGGAAGCATCCCCGGCCAGGCTCATGTAAACCATTCAGAGCTTCTACTTGAGAAACTCCGCATCGGCTTCTTGAAAATTCCCACACGTGTTGTGTTGGCAAACAGTTAGTCAGAAAGATAAATCGTATTTCCTTAAGCAGTACATGAGCGTGCCTGTTATCTTTTTAAAATTCCGTGCTGATTTGATAAGCAATACATGGTATGTGTTGCTCTCTGAGAATGTCCCTGATTGCTGGTACAAATGAAGGTGTTTATGTATTTTTCTGGTCATTACGTATACCCTGTTGTACATTTCCATTTCTTTCCTTAACCCTTGCCCATTTTACCATTGAAATTTCATTTTCTTCCCTCGTTTGTAAGGATTCTTTCTATATTAAATTACTCCTTGGCTGAAAATACATTCCTTAGGTTACTGTTTGTTTTTATTTTATATGTTTATTTGTTGCCCCCCAGAAGTTCTGGATGTTAATACAGACAGACCTCTATTTCTTCGGCTTACCATGTATCACATCTTCCTTCTGGTTTCCCTCTGGTATCGTTTTCAGGTTTTCCTGCTGTCGTTATTGTTGCTGTTTGTTTTGTTGTTTACTTTAACTCTTTAAACCATCTGGGATTTATTTTAGCACATGATACAAGGGCATAAACTCACTGTTCTGCTAATCAAGTATCCTTTTTATTATCCCCTGCTATTATATGGAACAACCTTCTGTAACCAACATATCTTGTCATTTACTCACGTGGGATGAGACTGGAAGAGCCGTGTAACATTCAGAGGTACCTGGTATTAATTCTTTATCATTCTTTTCCTGATGGGCATTAGTTGGAGATAGTTCTCAACCCAATTTAATGCCATGTCTCTTTAAGATGCATTTAAAAAACATTTTTAACTTAGAAAGAGCAACACATTTTCTTAGGAAAAAAAAATACCTTCCTCCCAAGGATGTCTTTAGAGGTCACCACTTGGACCTTATTTGCATAATCTTCAAATGCTGACAAAATGCCACATATTTGGACTGCGATTGTTGGCAGATTATTTCAAGATTTTTATTAGTACAACAGCGTTTACCGTGTCTATAGGATGTAAATACAAATGTGTGCTATCGATACATGTCAGGGAAATACGTGTCAGGGAAGTATCCGCAGCCAGTAGCTGCTGAATTTCCCTTTTTCAGAACTTTTGTCTGAAGGCCACTCAAACTGGACCTAGTCTGTCGTAGGTTTCCCAAAAAGAGCCAGGACATGAAAGAACCCGACCAAAATCAAGTCCGGAAAACCTCGTCTTTTGATCGCAAGAACTGAGCATTTAAAAAGTTTCTTTCTTTCTTTTTCTCTCTCTTTAAAAAAAAAATGTCAAAGCCTTAGTTATATTTCAAAGAAGGGTTTATAACAGATAATAGAATTCCTTGACACACCCACCCACCCCCACCCCCCTGCCATTCTGGGTAGAAATGACAAGTCTTTCTGGGCTGTGAAACTTGGGGCGGGGGGAGAGGAAAAGAGAAGTTCGAGGCAACTGTGGGGTTCGCACCTCCTTTCACACCCCCGATCCCAACCAGGCCACGGCTGGGCAGGAAGATGCAGAAGTCAGAGAAGTTATACAGCAGAGAAGTGTGGCGTCTGTTTCCCGAGCTAGAGCCCGAGGAGCCTGAGGAACCCTTTGTGACCCCCCTGCCCTCTCTCAGCCGTCAGTGGGTTTTCGGCCAGAGGATGACTCTTAGTTAGGACAAGTGGACACTTTCAGAGGATGCAGTGCTGACTTCCAGCCGAAAACCGTGACAGCCCTTTAAATATCTGCAGTGATCCGGGGGTGACCAGGCACCGTTTGAAAGCTTGGCGAGGGGAAGAGAGAGCCGTGACCAGGACACGGGCTGCTCCCCCCGAGAGCTGCGTCCCTCCCCCACACACCCCAGACCTCAGCTCACCCCAGAGAGAAGGCAAGAACCCGAGGGACGCTGAGCGAGACTAAGTCTTACGCCAGGAGAGACCGAGCTGCTTTGATGGGGGAAGTTTAAATTTTCTGCTATCAAAAGAAATAAGGATTGAATAGGTATCATTTATGAAGAGATAAAGAAAGCTACCTGTTTCAACACCTGCATGATGTGGCAATGTCCTAACCGCCATAGATATACCCAGTCTGATGCGTAAGGCTGTTTTCCTGCTTTCAAGCAAAAAAAAAAAAAAAAAAAAAAAAAAAAAAAAAAAAAAAAAAAAAAAAAAAAAAAAAAAAAAAAAAAAAAAAAAAAAAAAAAAAAAAAA